>JABUQX010006156.1:17500-34454 GCA_015478945.1 Trachelipus rathkii
TGGGAATGGACACAAGACCAAGGGGAAGACCGAAGAAGAGATGGGCGGAATCGGTGGAGGACTCTCTGGAAGATGTCAGCTACCAAATATGAGAGCGCTGAAGAGAAGAGGAATAGTGCAGGAGAGGGACGTCTGGAGAAAGATGCTTGCGCGGCTCAGAAAGGATCCATAATCCTTACTGGGAGAGGAAAGAAAGACAGCATATATATATATATATATATATATATATATATATATATTATATAATATATATATATAATATAATATATATATATATATATATATATATATATATTATATATTATATATAATATTTTATATATATATATATTATTATATATATATATATATTATATATATATATATATAATATATATTAATTATATATATATATATATATATATATATATATATATATATATTATATGGAACAAAGCCACTTCAATTGAAAATCTTCAACCACTCAAATATATTTCCTCATTTTATTAATAAACATATACTCTTTAATTGGTTTGATTACTATTATTTTAATTATTATTAAAAATTATATATTAAGAGACTTAAGCCATCAAAAATTTTGATAACTTAAATAATTTAGGAAGGGGTCTACGGATTATATTATATATTATATATATATATATATATATATATATAATTAATATATATATATAATATATTTTATATTATATAATTAATATATATTATTATATTATTATATATATTTTATATATATATATATATATATATATATATATATATATATTATATTATTATATATATATTATATATATATATAAATATATATATATATATATATATATATATAATTATAATAACTACTACATTACTAGCATGAACTTACATCTAATATCATCTACTCATTGAATGATAAGTTCTTAAAAATAGATTTATGACTTCTATTCTCCTCATTTTTTCTCTTTGGTCTGATTTTATAATGCGAAGAGCAGAAAAGCAGTTCACGCTAACTTGCGTTGAGGTAGAGCAGTAACAGCATTTCAGCTTCATGAAAATGTCTTGATACTTTCAAAGCTACATAAGAATTTTTTCAACTTCTTTCAGTGCAGCAAAGAAATTTTATTAAAGTTATGGAATATTGTGTACAAGGAGGATTAGGAAGGACCTTGACCTTTTTCTTGAACCAATCGACGCTTTCGAATAAGCTCTTCAATATCTAGAAGCTTTTCATAGTAATCTTCTGAACTTTCTGAAGAGTGGACTTGAGAAGGTAGTAACGGAGATAATTGTAGTTTCATCACTTAAATATGTTTAGATGTATCCTTTCTTCTGACTTTCTGCAACCCTTTATTACAATAGCCACTTGCAAAGTGCGATTTAGCTTTTGTTGTTGTTCTTCAGTTAAGCTCCCTGTAGATTGGGTCAATATAAACAACAGCTAGTATAATATCATTGTCAATTGAGAGAATTTCTCTTGTACGTGAGTCTTTTATTCTTCAGTATTAATATAGATGGTAAAATAAGGTTGAAGGTTGATTTTTAGAATATAATCCAAATTGAAACATAAGGTGCTGCTTAAAAATCTTCGAAGTTTGCAATTGCATTTTGTGATGTGGAAGTCGAAAGTCAATAAACTTGCATGAAGTGATTGAAGTCATTCACAGAGTCACAATTTATAACTTTGTCAGTTTAAAATTTTCCGACTCCAACTCTATCTTGAAAGTTACCGACTCCGACTCCGACTCCGACTCCGACTCCGACTCCGACTCCGACTCCGACTCCGACTCCAACTCCGACCTCTTGAAAATTACCGACTCCGACTCCGACTTCCGACTCCACCTCGTCAAAAATTACGATCCGAACTCCGACTACCGACTCGACTCCACCCTCTTAAACTACCGACTCCCCCGACTCCGCGACTCCGACTCCGACTCCGACTCCGCAACCTTGGTGGAGATACGGATCACCTCGTTTTGTTTTTGATGGGATCTAACAGATGTAGTAGGGGTGTGTGCAGACACGAAATGGATTTGTCATCAGCACCGAAAGATTTTGAGGAGATATGACGTCAAGCACGCGGTAACAAGTCGTTTTCAGGAGTTTAATGTCCAGTGCATATGTTAGGTGGTCATCTAGATTAAGTCCTAGAATTTTTATTGAACCTTATAAGTTTAGGTTCGCGAAAGGAAGGTGGAAGGTTCTTCGACTAACATTTTTTCTAAATAGTACTGCTGATGTTTTGGTGGGTGAGAAATGGAAGCCATGAGAGTTACCCCATTGTGAAATATTATCAATAGCATTTGTCTTTAAAGAAGGTCCTGTCGAGAGCAAAACGCACAAACATCGTAACTTGCAAACCCCCATTCACTTTGAAGGTGACAAAGGGTACCAAGCTTCAGCAGCAATACAAGGATTAGGGTATCAAGCGAGTCTCTACGCAGGAGAAATCTATAAACGCAGCAACGGAAATTCTTTTTCTGCTGAAATTTCCTCAAACGACAGCAACATTTCGTTTTCAGTTCTAAGAATAGTGGTGCCCTTAGGATGTATTCTATTTCTCAGGAGTAAAAATAAGAGGGACGTTTACGAGCGACGTAAGGAGAAATGGTGCAATTAGAATTCCGGTAGCAGCCTGAACCAGAGGGGAAGCATTTCTCATTATTTGTCTATTGGAGTTGTTTCCACTCCAAGTTTCTTAAGAACAATGGTCTTTGCTCAGTAAGACCTGGAGGTAGCGGATCGTAATAAGCAATGTACCGGGAATGATGCGTCAGCCTGACGTGTGGCTGACATTTCGCGGAGGGGAGAACATATGGAACAACAAATGAGAAAGACTAATGACGGGAGGTGACCTTTCGGTTGATGCTTCCATCGTTTGGGGCTGGGTGTAAGGGCATACTAGGCGACGAAACGCTGAGGGCATGAGCAGGACTTTCAGGTGCGTAGAAGAAAATAAAAGTGAAAACACCTTCTGTTCGAGTAGGAGGGACATGGTGGGGTCAGGCTGGGAACCCGACGATGCAACAACGCCACTTGGTTTACAATGTTTTCTGAAGCGCCAGTTTCCAAAAAAAAATTAAACCAATTGCTCGTCCTCCATGATGAGCAAATATAACTAAACTAATGAACAAGAAAATAACAGAATGGGCTGAAAAATACGTAAATTTCATAGAACAGTCCTCTTTCAAAAGGTCACAGGCAGCGACTCACACAACTTCCGGATTTCCGTCCGCAGGGTAGAACCGTGGTGCGTTCTTCGAATAGCTCCGGAACTACATAACGGTGTACGCCCTCATGAACCGCACGGCACCCAACAACATTACATGAGCCCTAGATTATTTAGCAAAGTGCAGGAAGCCTCCTCCGTTGCTACTTGAAGGGTTGATCCCTTGCAAATTGCATCCAGGTCATAGCGCGCGAAAAGATCGGTATTTATCCTGTACCTATCCAGGGAAGAAATGTTGAGTGCCCGATGACATGCAAGAGAGCATGGATGACCCAGGGGCTGCCATGGGGAAAGGAGGGAACATCTTAAAGAGAGAAGGACGTAACAACACTTAAGGCTAGAGGACTGATGGGTGGGAATTTAAAAAAAAAAATAGATATATGATATATGATATATAATATATAATATATATATAATAATTAATATATATATAATTATATAGTAATATATATAATATAATATATATATATAGTTATGTATATATATTATATATATATAATTATTATATTAATATATAATATAATTTATTATTATATAATATATTATAATATATATATAAACATTATAATATATCTATTTATATATAATATATATATATCATATATAATATATATATATAATAATATACATAAATTTATATATATATATATATATATATATATATATTTAATATATTATAATATATATATATTATATATATATATATATATATAATAATATATATTATTATATATAATATATTTATATAATATATATATATATATATTATTATATAAATATATTATATATATATATATATTATATATAATTAATATTATTTATTATATATATATATATATATTATATATATATTAATTATATATATAATAATATATATAATTAATTTATATATATATATATATATATTATATATAATATATATAATATATAATATTAGATATATATATAATATACATATATGGATTTTTTCTCCCTGTGTCTAAGCACCAGACAATAATGAGTTCTGCGAATATTTTTTATTTGCTACACGGTAGATTTTAATCCTAATACAATCAGAAGCCTGGAAAACATCACAATCAAAATAGAGAACATATAATGGAATGCATAAAAGTGGTATTAGATCACTTTTTTAACATATATTTTTAAATACATTAACATTTCCATATGTAGCATTTCTGAGGACATTTAATATGGCTTTTTTTGGTAATATAACATTTAAATATTTTATATTATATAACCATATCCGGTGTAATCAACATATTACAAGTATAGGAAAATGTTATCAACATTGAACGTTTAAAATATTGCACAAAATTGGTAAAAAAATTTTACTACCTCTACTTTTTAAACTCTTTCTTACATAAGACTATAAAGTTGGAATCTTTCATTCCAAAAGCTGCGAAGTACTGTTTCCTCCAGCATGAAACGTAATATAATATAGTGTGAAAATTTAAGATAATATACGTACATATATTACTATAATCATATAATTATATAATAGGTATGTATAATATATAACTATATATATATAAAACTATATATATAAATATTTAATATATATATATAATATATATAATATATATTATATATTATAATATATATATATATATATATATATATATTAATATATATTTATTAGTATCATTATATATATTATATATATATATATATATTATATATATATATATATATATATATATATATATATATATATTATTATATTTATAAAATAATAATATTAATATATTATATTATATATATATATATTATTTATATATATATATATATATATATATTTTAATTATATAATATATATAATATATAATTATATATATAATATATAAATGAGTGGTGGATTCGAGCATAATTGCTACGAATTAAAATTCACTAAGCACTTTATTTCCATGACTGTTCAAACTATACTTACACGAAAAATATTAGGTATATATATATATATATTATATATTAATATTATATATATATAATTATAATATTATATAATATATATATATATAAATATAATTATATATATTATATATTATAATTATTTGAGCATAGGGCTTTATAGGTATACATCCATATCACAGGCACCACAACGTCTCAATAGTTTGACTAGTCACGGGGAACTGAGGTGGACTTCTTGCAACTAAGAGAAGGCGGCCAGCGCCCGACTCAGGTACAAGGTCGATCTTGCAAGTACTGCGTTGTTTGCAAGAAGGAAGGAATTTTAGTGTGTGACGCATTCTAATTGTTTGGGGAATGCATAGCTTACCAAATATGGAGAGGAATTGTGAGGCAATTACGATAAAGGTCCCCCCTCAGGGATAATCTTTAACGTTAAGATTGATTTCAATTAGAATACGTCACTTGGTTTTCAGAAGAAGTAATAGCTCGAGGATTAGGAAGAGGCATAGGAGGTCTTGGAAGTAAAGACAAGCGTTGGACAGGAGCTGGGGAACTGGGTCGAGATCTTATCTGAACCAGGTTGTTTTAAAGGTGCATCTTCAGTGCTAGTTGTATTTCGAACATTTTGATTGTGGGATGGCTGAGTGGAATGCTTCAGTGGTGTCGGTACCTTTGGCATGCACATATTGCAAAGGAATACTCTTTTAGTCCAAACGAAATACGCGATGACAAGAACTATAATGAAGAAGATCGTGCCAGAAGTTCCTCCTCCAATATATGGGATGAATTTGATTTGTGGGAAATACGGTGTAAAAGGGTGCATTGATTGGTTTAATTGATCCAGTCTTTGATTCCAGTGGATTTCTTTTAAGGTTTGAAACTTGGGAAACAAGACAGCAGAAATGTTAGGTAAAGCAACGTGAGATAAGAAGTTGAATAAAACGTGATCAGAGTAAGAAATTAAGGAAGAAAGGGTAATGTTCTTCTCTAAGTGAATAGGATTCTTAAACTGAAACTTAGAAGAGATGAAGGCACATCCATGAGGAATAGTAAAAACATAGTCATAGACATGTTGGATAGAGTTGGGTTTCTCACATGCAATCGAAGCCCTAGTTTTTTCTGAAAAAGAAATAAGGGTGAAATATCCTAGAGTGACAGTATAAGGTTCTACCGACTTGTATTCTGCGATAGGGCAGTGCGAAAAATCATTGGTGAAATTCAAGATTAAAGCTAGCAAACAAGACTGATCATCAATGGAAGCAAACACTTGGGACTGAGGGCAAACTGCTAATTGTCCTAAATGTCTACAAAGATCATGTGCTGATTCTTTAAGGTAAGTGTATTTCCGATTACCGTAATTCACAAAGAAGTAGTTATTTGGGTCGTTGTACATAACTCGAACTAGAGATTTATTTAAAGGAAGGTGGGTAGGAAAAGATATGAGTTTGTATGAGACAAATTTCTCTATTGAGATAAAAGGAATTAGAGTGATTAGTTCATAGGGGCTAGCGTCAGATTGGATAGTCCAAGAGTAGGTTAAGAAGGTTTGGTATGTTTTTGTTTCTAGAGGAATGACTGTGTGTAGTTTAGTTTCTTTGTTCATTTCTAGGAAGATGGGAGAAAAAAGTTGCGAGTTTGTTATTTTGTTTTTGGCAAGTTGGAGTGAATTTATCACCAATTGGTGAATTTGATGTATGTTATATACTGTTTGTTCAATTAGATTTATTAACGCCCTGATGCTTCCCATTAACGCCCGGATGCTTCCCATTTGGTTTATTATATTGTGCGTAGCACTTAGACTAGTTTGAAATTCTATTAATTTCTGTAAGCTATCCCTAAAACTCATTAATGTACGAGTATTCCTTTAATTCAGTTATCAATAAATTTGAAGTAGAGGCATAATTACCTAAGATGTTGATTTTCTTTCGAAGTAGTTTTACCTGTTTGTCTGTCGCCGTACCAAAAAGAATGAGGACGTCTCCTCCGAACTCGAAAGCGGCTCGTTTCTTTTTTGATCGTGCTGAGATCCAAGGTAGTTCACTCACTTCGTTCAATTTCTGGGCTAACACTTTTACTCGAATGGTCATTAGCTTGAATTCCCATTGGTGAGCCCGTTGATGTGTTGAAACATTTAGAAACATGGTCTCGAACGATGGTAAAAATGATTCTTTGACGTTGTTCACCAGTTTAGTTGTCTTGCTGATTGTTTCTTTGATGTCTGGAGGACATTCTAAAGAGATAATTAGATCGAGGTATCCTTCTATGAAGTTCACTTCTCCAGTACGATACAAAACTAAACCAGGTAGAATCTTTGTTTCTTCCTTTTCATTTATGAGATTGCTTTGACAGGTTGATAGGATGATAAGTAGCAACAAGATCTGTTTTCCGAAATTCATTTCTGAAATATTTTAGTTGCGTTGTAATACTTTATACTTTCTTTGTTCTAATATAATTTAAAGAGAAAAAAGGTCGCCTAATTTTATTGTATTTAATGGAATTGTTAAAATTAATTGGTTAGTTAAAGCATTTGCGTTTCTTAACTAAATGGTTTCTTAACCCTTTCAAGCATCCAGGGCAAAATAATACCCACAAACTTTTCAAGCCATTATAAGCCATAATTTACATATATTTAAGGTTTTTTTTCCCGAATGCTAATCTACAGACTCGAATCTACAATATTTGTAAAGGATTCAATATGCTCAGGAGTCAGTCTCGCTTGATTAGATGATGCCGAAAGTGCCTTTTCTGAGATTTCAAATCTTGTACCACTTTTCCCCGAGTTTCATTTTCTTTAAATTTTTCAATTTCCCTGCAAAGTATTCTGGTGGGATAATCGTTCAAATTAGGATGAGTAACTAATTGATACTTAAATATAAAAATAGGTAACTTATAAATAGATCAAATTAGTGAAAAAGCTGTAGACCTTATAATACCCATTGCGCAATAAGTTATAAAATTATTGAATATTCATTTTGCAGTCTTTTATATATATTATATATATATTATATTATATATATATATATATATATTATATATATATATAATATATATATATTTATATATATATATTATAATAATAATATATTATATATATATATCTTGAAAACTTTTCATTATTATATATATTATATTATATTTATATTATATATATAATATTTATATTATATATATAATATATATATAATATATTATTATATATATATATATTATATATATATATATTTATATATATATATATATATATATATATATATAGAGAGAGAGAGAGAGAGAGAGAGAGAGAGAAATTGCAATAAACAATATAATTTTGTATAGATAAAACAACCTAAACATGTCACCCATCTCGAAATCGAACCTGTTACCTAAGCAGATTTTATACGTGCAGTAATTTGGACCACCAGACTACGATGAACTAAAAGGAAACCCGTTTTCTCTGAAAGCAATCTAAGGCTTCCAAGGAGTGAGGCTGTCAGGACATTAACCGCGCCGTTCACACTCGGGCCTGGGGCCAAACAGGGTACCATGCAAGGTGAAAATACTCAGGCACCGGAGGCCAAGATGTACAGAAAATAAATTGCAGTAAACGCAATATAATTTTGTATTGATAAAACACCCCTAAAGCATTTCACCCTGCTTGGTATCGAACCTGGACCCTAACAGATATACATGCAAGTGTTTGACCACCATTGGAATTTATTTTCTGTACATCTTGGCCCCGGTGCCTGAGTATTTTCATATTGCGTGGTACCCTGTTTGGCCCCCTCAAGGCCGAGTTGAACGGGAGGCGGCGGTAGATGTCTCGACATGCCTACTCCTATAGGAACCTTTGAATATATCTTATATATATATATATATATATATATATATATATATTTATTATATTATATTATATATAATTATTATTTTATATTTATTATATAAATATATATATATATATTATATTATTATTATATATATATATATATATAATATATATTATATATTGCTTTGTTATTTATTCATATTTTATATTTTCATATATATATATATATATTTATAATATATTATAATTATATATATATATATATAATATATATATATATTATATTAATATATTATATATATATATTAATATATATATATATGATATAATATATATATTTTTTGAGCGTTTGTCATATTTTTTTACATTATTATTTATAACATTTATATAAAAATAAATTTGAAGGGTAAACAGTAGATATTTTTTGTTTTTTTTTTCCAATTATTTTAAATTATTTTAATTTCCCTTTAAATAGACATTTAAAAAATAGTTCCCACTCCTATAAAAAAATTCCAATTTTTAAGACTTTTGCTCAATGGGTATTATAAGGTACAAGTTCTATTTCTTATGTTATTTATAAAAAAAATTTAAAAACCATAAACCATTCCTTAGGACCTTAATTGAATAATTTTAGCAAAAAATATTTTTTTTTTGTGATTTGATCATAATTTGCGCCTCAAAGGGTTAAAATTGGTTAGTTGAATTAACTAAATGTAAGGAGTTTAGACTTAATATTATATACTAATGAATACTTGGTTGCTTACTATTTAATTAATTATTTTCAATATTCTTTTATTACTATTTTTTTTTTATTTGAATTAACATTAATGTCAGGGTTTAACTTAAGTATTATATACTAGAAATTTGTTGCTTCTATTTAATTATTTATTTCAATTACTTACTTATTTACTAGTTAGTTACTTATTTTTTTTCTTTATAGAAAGTTTTGAGTTTTCTATTATATTATTTTTTATATAAAATTGCTGTCCCCTCTTGTTTTGAGAGTGAAACGTTTTTTTAATGTTTCTTTATACAAAAAAATGAGTAAAACTATACTATCAGACTATAACTATTGGATTAATACTAATCTAAAATTTATCAAATCTATGTCTAAATTTCTAAAATTAGAGTTCTTGCGAACATATTAATCCAGGCTACGTCATCTTAAACTAATAACGATCGTTAACTTAATCCAATCTATAGTTTTTTCCTAATCCACTAATGATTTCTCTACTAATGTAGGGAAATTTGTACAAACGCAATGCGAAATGTACGTCAATCATTTTCTTAAAATTATAAGTTCTTTCTCTAAAACTAAAGAATATCTTCAGAATATGAAAAAATTCATTCTAAAAACTAAAGATTTTTCTTAACTTTACGAATCTATCTAATATATACAAGAAATTGGGATGAATTAGTAGCCAGGAGGCAAATAGTAAGTTTGATTTCCTCTGACTGTTGTATTCAAATCCAATTTGACAGGCGGAGGTCGGACAAGAGTCTTCTCTGTAGTCTCTGTGTTGTCTTTTACCTCTGTCTGCTGTTGTAGAGCCTGTTCCTTCATCCTTGTTTGACTTCTCGTAACCATGGGTGTAGAATCTCTGGGACCAGTAAACAAATTGTGTGGTCTGTAGGATGGATCTTTTTTCTGTCATCTCTGACGAATTCCATGGGGGGTGATTCTAGAACAGTGGGAATGGGATGCTGGTCATCTTTTTTAGGGGTGACGGGAGATTTCTCTGGGGAATGAATCCTTGGGGGAGATCCACCATAGGCTCCATATACTTCGCCTTCAGATGCGGATGGCTCCTGAAGAATTTCTTGAACAGGTTCACTTGTAGAAATCTCTTGCTGAATTGGGGATAAAGATGGTCTAAATTCTTTTCTCCGAACCGAAGGGTTGGAGGGAGTTCTTGGGAAGTCAACTTTGGGAGTGGAACATGCAAAATCACTGTCAGGACGCGCTCTTCCTGCAACTACATCACTGTATCTTCTTTTTTCCACAATCTCATCACTATACCTTTTTTCCTCCACGAGGTTGTTGTCTCTTACGGGTTCCACCGGGGTTGTTTGTTGCACAGGGGCCTGTTGACTCCAAGAGTTGTTTCCACTCTGCGTCGGCTGAGGTGGGGGGATCGAGTAAGAGTTGTATTCTAGCTGAGTTGGTTGTGGAAGTGGAGTTGGGAAATAGCTGTGTCCGGACTGAATTTGTGGCGTTGTAGGAGCCCAGAAGTTGCTTATGTCAGAAAAAGAATTGAAGAATATCGGAAGAGGAGCGTACGATTATCGGGTGGATGCTTCATCAGTTATCCAAGTGATTAGGTGGCTTGACAACCGAGTAGTGCAGCTTGCTTCAACTTTTCTTGATGCTGAATTGGGCTTCTTTGGAGCTTAACACTTCTTCTACTGCTTGGGGATTCCATACTTCATCGTTCATAAAGTCAAACTGTGACTCGGTGATCTTTTCTGCAGGAATCACCTTAGCGTTGTCCACATGGACAGGGAATGTTCGGCCTGAGCTTAAACAGATTACCATTAATTTGTTTGCTCCTCTTAAACATCGGACAATGTATGGCCCTTCAAACTTGGGACATAACTTCGAACTTTGATGAGGCTTTTTGACAGCCCTAATGTAGACGTAGTCTCCTATTTTGAACTTTCGTTGCTTGGCCTTCTTATGCTGTTGCTCCAAAGTCTTTGTGGTTTCCGCTTCTAGCTTCTCTCTGGCCAAATCTCTTATATAATCGATCCTTTCTACTATCGTGTCTACTTCATCGGAGATGAATCTCATTTTCTCTGTCTTATTTACAAACGGTGATACATAGTCCGGCATCTCATACGGGACTCTTTTTACGTAACCATGTAAAAGAGAGAAGACCCTATAGATCGATTATAAGCGGAATTGATTGCGATTTGGGCAAAACTAAGGTATTTAATCCCTCTCGATGATTTCTCACGTAGTGTGAGGAAAGATTAATTCTGATTATCTGCTCTACAACACCGTTTGGGAGGTTTGTAAGGAAAATCTCACTTTTTAATTCTCACAATGCCTTACACAAGTCTTAAATACCTGGCTTGTAATTTCAAGTGCGTTACGACACAGAGAAGTTTGGGAGCGCTGTTGTGCATATCACCTCTCTGCAGCGCTCTGGCAAATTCTGAACTCGTCTAGTTTTACTAAGGTACTATTCGACATCTCGCGTAAACATCGCGAAACACTAAATGTATTTGCTCCTGACCTGTTGCAAGCAGTAGCTTCCAATGCCTTGTCACAGAACGTGGTGAAAACGGTTGTAATGGCAGGGGCCATCTGTTATTTCTGCTGTTGGGCGGTTTCGGGCCTTTGGTGTGCACACGACACACATTGACTACAATACTCTTTCACAAGCTTTGGTAGGAGGGGAAAAACATACTTTTCTTCCACCTCTTTTCTGTTCTTTGCTGCCCTCCGTGCCCGCTGCCCAGCGAAGCGTGGCAGTGGTCGATCACGGAGAAGATCATACTGTCAGGAACTTGTATAACATAGGGTTTAGTTTGTGTTGCGTAGTACAGAATACCTTTGATGAATATATGTGGAAATGTTTCTGGGTTCTCTTTCACCCATTTTACTAATTTGACAACTCTAGGGCAATTTTCTTGCTCTCTTATGAAATTTTCTCGGCTTAGAACAAAATCTGTTCGGGGTAATTTTCCGTTCTTTTCCACACTTCGGATAAATAAGACATGTGGGGCCGGATGTCTACTCAGATAATCCGGTGCGACATTGTGCTTTCCTTTTTTGTACACTATGGTGGGGGAAAAACTGTTAACAAATAAATTCCATCTAGCCAGGCGGCCAGTTTGTTGGTTATTACGAAAGATGAAACATAGAGGTTGGTTATCGGTGATAATGGTTACCTTATAACCAAACACGGTGTTTTTAAACTTCTGTAAGCAAAACACTACGGCCAAACATTCCTTCTCTATCGTATCATAATTCTCTCACTTCCTTGAAGCGCGTGACAAAAGAGAGGGCTTCTCCTTCCATCATCTGTCCCTGGTACAACACCCCCCTATTCTAATCACAAGCATCTGTTTCAACGAGAATTCCTTGCTATAATTAGGGAAGTTAGCTGTGGTGCCTACCAACTATTTTTAACGTGTCAAAGCCTGCTGTTCTTTTCCGTCCAACAAGGAACTTTTCTTTATCAGATCTAACAGACTGCACTACTATGCAAATCCTTTAATTAAAAGCGAAATACGAAGAAGAACTAATATCTGTGTTTCTTCGTTGTTGAGGAACAAAACTTCATGGTTTCACTTTCAGGGTCGGACTAATTCCTCTCCTATCTTAAACCTAGATACAAATCTGAAGTTTGTAAGAAGTTACATTTCGTCAATTTTACTTACTTATTTTCTCTAAAAGCTGTGAAGACTTTTCTTAGATGTTTGAAGTGCTGGGGCATCTTTACCCTAGGACATACGTCATCAGTAGACTGTGCGATGGGTCAAGAGATGCTGCGACGACCAGGCTTAGCAAATGAGGATGGCGTGTTTTTGTGACCAAATGTAGGCGAGTGGGCAAAGAGGCTTTTCTGGTCTAAATGCAATTAACTCGCGTTCCTCCTCTATCTCAGGCCGTATAAGCATCGAGGAGATCAATACTGGTATATACCGTGTTTCCCCCTAGGGACGTGAATATTTCTTCAATTGAAGGCAGAGGGAACACATCTTGTATGCTGAAAGAATTGAGGTATCGGTAATCGATGCAAATACGAGGTTTTGAACTGTTTTTCTTTGCAACGACTAGCAGGGGGGACGAATGAGGGCTATAGCATGCTTTTATGTACCCCTTTTTCAGTGCTGCGTCTGTGTAATCATCTATATCTTGCAGATAACGATGAGGTAACCTATATTGTTTTCTGAAAATAACCTTAGGTGCGTCAGGTAGTAACTCAATCTCGAACTTCTGAAGCGGGCAGATAGGGACTGTATCATCATCAAGTGCCAGTACATCATGGTACTCCATTAGTAATTTAAGTAAATCTTCTAAATACTCTGGCTTCTCGAGCACACAATTTTCTGCGTCTTCTCTTGACATCTTCTCTTCAATAATTTCCTTGTACACTTGTCGTAGTTCCGTCTTCGTAAGACCTTTGGAACATGTAGCTACATTAGCAGAAACTATTCTCTGGTGTCCTTTTCTATCTGTGCTTCTTTCAATTTGTTCGCTAATAATCGGATAGCTTTCTCCTTTTCTTAAATGGACCTGCTGAGTACTCAGATTTATGTAGCTGAGGATAACTGTATTATCCCTCACAGGACTGACTGTATTAGCAACGTACAGTGGTCCCATGTTAAAAGCTGGTGTCATTATACACTTTCGCTCCAGCTCAAAATCATCCTGAGTTTCAGGCCTAAGTCTCAAATAACCACTTGATTGACGGGGTAGCACAGTGTCTTCCGTCACTCTTAACTCAATCCTTATTCGTTCATCTAGCCTCAAATAACCATCTTCGTTATGGTCAGGGATCGGTAAAGACTGTAACTTTCCCGATTGACTCGAACTTTCTTTCGTATCTGAAGGGGTGTGCTTGAGTTTGGGCTTAGCTCCTCTGGGATCAGTGCTGTGATAAGTGGGGGGTAGGCTCGTGAATTCCCACCCTGTCCTTCCTTTCATCTCTCAATTTGAGCTGCTCCATTCAAAGCGACTTTCCTCCCTCTTTCTCCATTTTTGGGCATCGGTTGCCCATGCGTAATTCGAGTTGATAAGGCTGTCCCTCCCTCTTGGGACACAAACTGATCGGTCTCCCTTTTCGGTGGAAGATGCTTGTCCGCAGCGGATGCGGGATTTACTGACAGTGCGGCCTTCCGATAGGAAAAATGCTTATCCACGCCGAGTGCGGGATTTACTGACAGTGCGGCCTTCCGATAGGAAAAATGCTTGTCCACGCCAAGCGCGGGATTAATCTTAGAAATCCGATTAACTTTCTTTTAGGTACTCGTGACTGGGGCGGATGCTTCTTACTCCACTTTGGGTCTCTTACTCGTTCAAGACTCCCATCAGAACATCCTCTAACTAAATAAATTCCTTGTCGGGCAAAGATTGGAATGTCTATTTCTCTTCCCTCATTTATAGACATTTTTTCGGAAAAAAGGTTTAGAGTTATGGGCAGATTAGACAATCAGGCTCTTTCTTTATATCGCTTACTTGAAAAGTAGTGAGGTAACGTCTCTCATGCATGCGAAGATACAACTGTACTTCCCCTCTTAATACCGTGGGTTTATTGTCCCCTTGGACTATCAAATCGGTCTTTTGGAGGGGTACTTTGAAATTTCCCTCAATCTCCAGCTCCTTTAAACGCCTGGGCGTTATGAGACTGACCGATGATCCTGTATCAACGAGCACGCATGCTTTGGCCTCCTTACTACTCACGGTAGGGGCCAAATGGACATTCGCGTAAAAGTGTCTTCCTAATTTGAAAGATGGTTTTACGACTTCTTCTCTCTCTTTTCTAGTTGCCCACCTCTTTCTCTTCTTCCTAAATTTCCGCTTTACTCAAAATCCTCCTCTATCCTTTCTCCTGGATGGGAAAATTCTCTCTCTAAAAATCTATCTCCTTCTAAAAACCTATCTCCTTCTTCTTCGTTCTCCTCAAATCTTCTCTGTGTACTTTCTGTCACGTACACTCTTGTGTTCTTCTTCTCTTTCCCATCGGGGGGTCTATACCCTTCATTTTTCTTGGGAAAGGTCCTGGGCCCTTGCCTATCTGAGTTATAGGGCTCCGGCCTTTTAACCCTCTTTCCATATCCGTTCTGCTATTATAAGGGTTGAAATTTACGTCTGTTTCGGGGTTAGGTCTCCATGGTGGGGCCCCTCTACAGCCAGTCTGCGAGCCCCTTCTATGATAAGCTCGACAGATTCTGCAGTATGGTGTTTCCCAGCGGCAAGCTTTGGAAGAGTGCCCTACCTGTTCACATAAGAAACAGATATATTGCTCTCTTATTTCTTGTGCGGTCATCCTCTTAAAAGTGCCTCCATATTTGGGTGGACCATAACCCGATTTCACTTCTCTTTTCTTTTGAAAAGTATTACTCGGTTTTACCTCTTCTCTTCTTCTGAAAGGTGTAACTGGGCCTCACCTCCTCCCTTCTCTTATCCTCATACCTTGGCTTATGAAATGGTTCCCTATTGTTCCTGTACGAATTATTAACTCCAAACCTCTTTTACTTTCCGATCCCTCTTTAGCCAGAAACCTTTGGTAGTGCGAAATCGGGCTTCTATTTTCCACTTTTAAAATAAGCTCACCATGAGAATTGAGACACTTTTATCATTCATTTTAAGCTCTCTGTCAAACTCTAAGGATTTTTCTTTAATTTTCTCCATCTCTCTTTCATTTACGTTTGAATGATTTCCCTGTAACAAGAGTTTATCTGCCTGAGTTGACATTGCTTTCATCCAGATCGTGAGGCGGCTCTGATACTTCCATAGCGATCTTTTAATTCTAAAACAAAATAGTGAGATGAATCTCTCTCCCTTCTGTTTAAAAATCAACCATAACTCGAAATCGTCTTCTTTCCCGCTGTAAAAAGTCTTTAACTGTGCTAGAAAGTCTTCTAATCTGGTGAATTTTGAGAAGCTTGCATCTCGGAGAACGTATTTTCTAGCCTCGCTGTTCTGTGATGATATGGCATGACTTTGCAAAGGTGATTCTTTTGACTTTCAGTAGTGCACTAAAGCACCAGCTTTTATTCAAGAAGTGATGAAGCTGGAAATTTAAATTATTAAAAAATTCCTTTCACATTTCGTTAGATGTTGCCAAATCTTTCAATCTCTGGAAAAGCGGTGTTGAACAGATTAGTTGGGTAATATGGGACTCCAATTGGTTGTGAAGGCATATAGGAATACCCTTGCCACACTCCAGGGTAAGGATGGGGTTGGTTAGGCATGGTGTAATTACCAGGTGGCACACCTGTATAATAGAGAGGTTGGGGCATCGTCCCCGTTGGTAAAAAACCATAATTTGCGTTGTTTTGTCCTGCTGGAGCACCTTCATTGGTGTTTC
>JABUQX010006157.1:0-25000 GCA_015478945.1 Trachelipus rathkii
TTAACGTAATTTTGTTTCTGGTATTTTTAAGATTAAAAGTTTCTCCAAAATTTTTGATATTTTAGGAATTTAAAGCTTTAATATTGTAAGTGTTTTTTAGTGTTGATATTTGTTTCCATTGTTGGTATTTAAGGCGTTGATATTTCATATTTATTCTTTGCATTGTTCCAAATTTTTTGAAATATTAAATTTTAATACTGTATGTATTTTAAATTTACGTTTATGATTATTACGTATTTCAGTCATTTGTAGTGTTAGTATGTTTTTATCATTTTAGTTTTAGCAATGTTGATGTTTCATTTATTTTTTAAATTAATTTTTTCTGATTTATAGTAATGTTAGAAATTTTGTATTTTTGTGTTGGGTATTTTTATCAGTAGTATTCGATTTTTCAGGTACTTAAGTTACTGGATATTTTTGGCTTTTATTATTTGTTTTTTAAAATACTTCAATTTTCTTAGGGTTCTTGTTTTTTGGTAATTTTAGTTTTAAGTATTCTTGATATTTTTTTTTATATTTATTTTTGATAATTTAATTTTTTTTTTCTTTTGCTAGTTTGATTAGTATTGCTGGTACATTAGGTATTTTAAGTCATATACACTGTCCATGCGATGTTTGAAATTACTACTATTTTTATTTTAGATTTGAAATTCCATCACTATGAGACAAAGATACAATAAAATTTCTAGAAGGTTTTTCTTTGTTCAACAATTTCTCAGAAAGTAGTTTCTCTTAGCAGGGAATAAAAATTCTTGCTCTAATATCTCCTAAAATATCTGAAACAAGTGATGTTAACTGCCAAGAGTAAGATTTTAGTGTTGAAATTAAATCTGTACATCAGTAGGGAAATCCACTGAAAAAAATTGAAAAGTGGCATTATACACTAAAATTAGGTCATTTCGAGCTTGCTTTATTAATAGCAATGAAAAACATTACAATCATAATCAAAGATTAGAACATTTATCATTCATTTTTATATGAAATTTTTTTAAATTTCTAATAAAATATTAGAATATTACCCTTCCATATTTCTAGAATTTATCTCGTGGCACCAAGAAAGGACTAAGACATGATTTTTTTCAGAGATATTTAAATATCGTGTAATTATAATGTTATTGTTGATATTTTTAACTCGTTTTTGATATTTGTAGTTTTAAGATTTATTATTGTTGATATTTTGGGTATTATGTTTTGATTAGGTTTATGGTAATTTTAATTTGCTGATTTTGGTATGTCAGGTATTATCATTAAATATGTTATCAGTTTAAAGAAATTGGGTTGTTTTATAAAGTATTTTTGTTTTTACATTTTTAGTTTAGTATTTATAGTATTAGGGTATTTTGTTTTTTAAAACATTTTCCTTTTTGTAGTAGTAGTAGTAGTATTAGTAGTAGTAGTAGTAGTAGTAGTAGTAGTAGTAGTAGTAGTAGTAGTAGTAGTAGTAGTAGTAGTAGTAGTAGTTTTGGCGTTTTCTAGATTAATCCTAAACTGGGCTACGCGACCAATTAACTCTGATCTAGAGAAAACTGCTCTGGTTAAAAAAGAAAAATAATTAAAAGCTAATTAATTTAAATGAAGTTTTAACATTTCTTCAATAATTCTATAAAGTAAAAAGTGAAAACGATGTTTGTAAGAGAAACATTAATAAATTTTACTTAATAATTTACAAGATTAATTAATATTAAATATTAATCCGTTTTAACAGAGTTTTAAACTCAGCAAGATTAGAAAAATAAAATAAAACATAAATAAATAATTAATAGCTAATTACTTCCTTTCAAGTGTGTTAAATAAATCCTTGATAGTAATAGGATTATAATTACTAGATTTTTAAATAAATAAATTTATGGTGGATTTGTTCGTTAAGTTCAAGGGATTAAAATACCAACGACATATGATTAGGGGTTAAATTAGGGCAAGCGTAAGGTCTTATTGGCAGGTGTTAGTGATATATTATGTTTGGTGATAGGCTTCTGAATGAAAAATCAAACATGTGAGGTGTTATTGTCGGATCCGATAGTTGATTCTGAGTCGATGATTAATGTGTTAAGATTACTACTTTTAGGAATATGGTTGTAAAAGTCGATATGCTACCAGCCACTTTATTTATCGTAATTTATATATGCTCTCAGTTAGAGTAGTGCTGAAGGGCGTGTCAAAAGAGTCTTGTGTCTGGGGTCATTTCTTTATAGTCCTCCACCTCTCGAGATGACTATTCATATATTTTTTATGGACGAGTAATGCGATTGGAGCGGGTTTCATAGATTAGGGAAGGATTTTCTCTCTATCGTGGGACGTGACAGGATATATATATACTTATAATTATATAATATATATATATAATAATATAGTTGACTCAGTTTAATTGGTTGTCTTTATAATAAAAACAAGCAACGAGTATTTGAGAGGTTGGATGCCCTACTTAATTATATGCTGGTGATTATTATTATTTTATTAGGATTGATTTGGGTTTTATATGTGTGTAGCGATATCTGATTAGTTTTAGAGTAGTAGGATGATAGAAAGAATTTCAATCAGAGAGGTGAAGTTGGACAACAGGGTAATTTTAAAACTAATGTAGTGATAGAGATTATGGATTATTAAGGTTGTGTTGTGAGTGACACACACTAGTCTCTCAAAGTGAAATATGAATGGGAAAGAATCTGTTTTTTGAAAAATATTTGTTTAAAGGCTTTAATCAATTATGCTTTATGATTGATGGCTCTGTTTATTCAAGACTGTTCATTGGGTAAACAACTGGGTGTTCATGAGTTTTCTTTTTGCAATAGGGATATTTATTAAGACGCAAGGCGTGTGTTATATATATATTATTATGGTAGTAATTTTAAGGATCAATCATGAAAATTTTAAATTTGACTATTTATGATAGTGAAAGTTGTATAAATGGACAATTAAGGTGGCTGGTTGCAATTAATTAATCAGTTGGTTTTGATGTAAAGGGATAATTAATAAGTCCTTTAGTGCGCATTAGTAGAATGTTTCAAATGAATTTTAGTTTTTGAATATTTTGCATAAAGTGCATATGACACTGTGTTATTGTATGAAGAATATAATAAGTTCTATGGGAAGAAAAATTAGTTGCTTTGCCAAATTGGTTAAAAATTATCCAAACAGGAATTAAAATTTGAAAAAACATTTGCAGCATTACCACTCCAAGATTTTAGTAGTAGTTAATGAAAAAAGATAAGAGTTGCAATAAGCAAAACAAGCTAGCAAAATATAAATATCCTAAAGGAGAAGAATTACATACAAGGTTCCTCACTTCAAACATAGTTACTGTAACAATTTGTAAAATATAGTTTCAAAAACAGCTTATCAAACTGGTTATCTAACAAAGATAGTGTATAGAATATTAATGTAATAAGTCTCAGGTTCATGTTCAGTATTTTGGATGCACCATAAATAGTATCGGAGCTGTGGTTGTTAAGTTTGGTATATAAAATCTCTTCATTAGTACCGAAGAATGTCTTGTGTTCACTAAGTAGACAATGGTTTCAATAATGGTGCACGCATGATATCGCGGGAATTATGCGTATAAAAAAAGTCGGATCTCTCAAGGTTGTGCAAGTAAATATACGGAAAAATGGTTTAACATACCTAGCTTTACCCTCATCGACAATTTTTTGCAGTGTTGGTTGAAGTTTTGTGGCTGAAGGCACTAGATATGAAAGCGTGTGCCATGTAAATTTTTAAAAGCATAATTTTCACATTCCATTATGAATTCCAGGTTTTGTGAGGGGGATATGGTTGTGGTCCACCGGGGTTGGGAGGTTTGAGTATCAATTCTATAAGCTCTGATGATTTACCATAGTGGGGCCGTCGCTCAGCCGTGATGCTCTAATATAGGGTGGATTTTCTGACTGCGACGAGTTCCTTACTAATTATGGAACAGAGGGGATGGGGTAAGGCTGGGCTTTCACTTGTCGCTTTTGTCATTGTATTCTTCTTACTGACTTTTCTTTCTGCATGCTTTGTTTACGCACCTTACCACCAGTCTTGGAGGAGAAAAGGGTAGATGAAAGAACTATCATACTGTTAGGATCTTGTTATAACCATAACATCTGTGTGAAGAATTCTTCAAAGGGAAATACTAAAGGTACATGGTGTGATGTCGGGTGTAGATTAGGCTACAAGGAAATTGAAGTGGTAGTGTGATTGAGTACCAATAGATTCTCACTATTAACCCTGAGATACCCCGACATATCCACATCACTTGTAAAATTTATTTTCCTTTGGCAATATTGCATAGATAGTTTATACAATCCTCAGGTGACAGACATTGGTGATTTAGAAGCAAGAACCTTACTTTAATATTTAACAAATTTAAAGGTTTTTATTTAATAATTATATATTTTGTAATTTTTTTTTTTTTTTTTTTATTATCTTAGAAAATCTCTGGTTTCAGTATTACATGGTGAGCAAAATTTGATATGTAATCCATTGTTTATATGTTGGGTACCTGAAATGTAGTGAAATAATATATAAAGATCTTTTAGTTTATGAGTAACTAATTAATAATTAAATAAGTTAGTTTACATAAACTTTTAATTATTTCCAAATGATATTTTTTTAATTACATCATATATATATATTTTTTTTTATTTTAAAATAACTCTTGGAGGAGATATTTATTTTGTGTATTCAAATTATATAATAATAATAATAATATAATTAAATATAATAATAATTTTGAGTTAAATAAATATTGAACTCATAAATAATAATATATTTATATTATTAATATATAATAATATAATTAATCTAAATAAATAATAAATAAATAATTAATAATTTAATATTTAAAGAAGTAAAAACTTTATTTGCTATCGAGAAAATTCAGGAAATGAAACATTGCTTAATAATAATTAATATATTATTAATATATAAATAATAAATAATATAATATATTAATAATATAATAATAAAAATATAATAATTAAATAATGTAATAAATAATTATAATAATATATAATAATTATAATAAATAATAATTAAAATAATAATAATAATAATTAATATAATTAGATTTAATAGGATAAAAATGTATAATAATTATATATGCCTCAATATAATTTAGAGCAGCGGTATCTCCAAGAACTTATTTTTGATATCAGACTAGTTAGTAAATACCCTTATAAGTAACGAAATTATAATATCTAAGTTTATATGTATAACCCCCTTAATTTAGGCTTAGTATAAAGATATATAATATATTATATATAATATATATTAATATACAATAGTATATATATAATAAATTATATAGATATATATATATAATATAAATATTAAAATAAGAAAGAATAACCTATATTATATATATTATATATATATATATATATATTATATATATATATATTATATAATATTATATATATATATATTATATATATATATATATATAATATAATATTAATATATATATATTAATTTCCCATAGCTTCCGAGGGCAAAAAATGCTACCTTTACTATCATAATGATTTGAAGAATGTGCGTAAAATACAGTTGCAGTTTTGTTACAGTTAATAATACTAGACTTTATATATGCTAAAGTGACTAGGCCACAATCTTTATAAGACAATAAAATTAGTTCTTTGTTTATTTTATTTTAATAAAGATCTGGCAGTTGTAAATTTTGTAATAATTATTCGACGTGGCAACATCTATTTAAGTTACAGATTTTTGTCTTGAAAATAATGGTTTATGCCTCTGGACCGGCCCACATCAACCTGTAGGGTAAGTGGGATAATGTTTTGACATATCTGTCTTCACCTTTCATGTTTGAGAATATGGTAAGCGCTAGCGCGTTGGTGACTCTTTGTTGAATTGCGGTGCATGACTCGCCTAGATTTCTTGGTTGTACACTGACCACTTTATATTTAATAACTCGTTAATGTCATTAATACATACACCGTTGCGTGTATGGGAACTCTCTTAAATATGGTATCATTAATAAAGACAAACCAATCACTTTAAATTACGATAAATACCGAAATAATAAGTTTAATTTTCATAATATATAATTCATATTAGAGAAGAACAAATGATAGACTTAAGTAACATACCTAACCAACTATAATAACTCGATATTTAAAAACTATAATTAACCCTATGCTGTAAGCGTAGCTTGACAAAAGATCTGTCACTCACATAAGTGGATAAAGTAAAATTTGTCTAAGATGATCAAGAAGAGAACGTGCCTGGGGTTAGCGGAAGTTTATTCACGCTCTGTCGGAAAGCAGGTTCAATCTCCGAGGCAAGGTGGTAGCCGACCAAGGTTTTCTGCAGACCAACTTCGGCGGACATCATGGGGCGCTTATTATAATACCAATCGACGGCACTAGTCTAACGAATCTTTTCTCTCGGGTTTAGGGTTCAGGGAGATGCGACAAGCAACCGGTAGGGGCGACCGACTGCGTATAAGGGGTCGCCCCGCCAACAATTTTTTTAAAAATTAGGCGAGGGCTAACGGTCCGAGAGAGGGGATGACAGAATCTTCCCTACGGTCTCAGAGCAGTGCTTCAGTGAACGGGGCGGCTATCCAAAAACGAAAGTGATACCCAGCTACCAACAACAGGCTCCGTTGCTGGTGCGTCCTGATTGATTGGCAGAACAGGATCCGAGTGCGGCCACCCATTCCGGCTTAATAATTTCAGTGAGAGAAGACGACAGTGAATGACAGAAATAAAACTAATGCGAGGAACAAAGCGTAGCGTTTTTTATTTATTACTCAACAACTTTTAAGGTCTGCCATCGGGCCTTCATCTCGGTTCTGGATCTGCATTATGGGAATTACTTTAGAGCATACGGGGCTGTGCGGGTGCACTTTCATTTCTTATATCAACAAGTCGTATAAGGAGATAACACTTCACGATGAGTCTGCGAGGCTCACACCACATGGGTATCATTGGTCTCTAAAATGAACGATCGTCCAGCGCGCGATAGTTTGTTTGAGACGTTGTATAAGAAGTGAATTCGATAAGCACTTTTTCTGCTATGCAATTAATTCTCCCCAGTGATTACCTTATTGGTGAGGTTACTCTGTAGGGTACATTTTGGCAATTTTTATTGAGGTTGCTTCGACACTCAGGAGTATTAGTACATTAAATCATTAGAGCAGAGGAACTCGCTATTAACGGTTGAAAGATTATAGCTATGAGGATAGACATTCACCTCCTAAAGGGTTAAAATTTATAGAAGTGTACCTTATTGTCAGTCCTTCATTTTTAGTTCAGTTTTTACCATTTTTTTTATTGGTACCATAACTGAGTGAAAGCTTAGCAAAGCTCGTAATTCGAAATTACATTTCCCAACAGGATTTACTCATATTACAAACAGGTTTAGGGATCAGAAGACTCCTTGTCCATTTTCTGCGAAGAGCCCTGACATGAATTAAATTGAATTCTTAATGTTTTGGGAATTTGTTGGGTAGGTGTCGTGTATATCTCTAGAGTTACCCTTCTGTATATGTATGGTGCCATGATATTTCAGGGTATATCACGTAATAATCTTCTAAAACGCTCTATTGTACAATCATGACACGGTATTCGTCGGATACTCTCACTCTGATAATCTGATGTCGATTCCATCAAATGCCTCTCACAGAATAACATTCGACTTCGCAGAGAATAAGATATGAGAAGAGACTCATTGTAGCACATGGAGGCGTACGGTTAGCAAAGATCTTCAACTACTGGCAGCGCTCCCCCATTAGAGTGTAGTTTTCACCTTTCTAGCATTCATTTCACATTGTAATTTGCTAGGAATACTTGTTGTTGAACCTTTTGACTTATATTGTGAAAATCATTAAGACGCTCTAAAATACACATACTTTTTTTCGGGGTGATTTTCATCTTTCATTAAAGCACGAGGATTAATTTTCGCTACACACTGCGTCCATGTTATTTAAATGGATGGTTTATACGTAAGGTTAGTGATAAACATAACACAGTAGCATCGTTGATGCTAAATATTTAGTTTTGCATACACTCTCACGATTGTTAGAGGGTGGGAGAACCATTTAATAAAACCAACCCTAGCCCTATTACCATTTCCCAATATGAAAGATATTTCAAATGTATATAATTTTAAGGGAGTGTGCGATATTAAATTGACTTGATTGATTATTTATTAATTTCAATAATTAAAATTATAAGTTATACGTTGTTTATATATATTTTAATATCTTTAATATATTCACTTATATATATTAAAATAATATTGGCTATAATATATATAATTATGTACTATTTTAATTATATAAATATATTTATATACGAGTCATTCCAAATTATATTTGTGAACATAATAATATAATTATATTTATATATATTATTATATATATAATTAGCGAACACCCACTACATTATAGCGTGATTATATAGTACGAATAAATATTATACGTATATAAGTATATGATCGCATTAAGTAGCGCTTAAAGTCTGATCTTAATAATATGAATATTAGTGATGACCAAATATATAGGCGCATAGCTATATAGCTTATAGCTAGCAACTTTATGGATCCTCGTGCTAGTTATATATAGTATATATTATCATTTTCATAATATACATTATGGATATATTAAGAGAGCTATAGATCCGCGACCTCAACTTTTATTACAGCCAAATTTACTCTCAATATTCTACTCTGTACATATAAAGGGGGTCGATCGGCTGACGGCTACTTTCGTTCCTGGCGTGACATCCCCTGCAAATGTAACCACTTCGCGTTGTACCACCCCGGTATGATTGTAACGAACGTAATACTACTCCCACCGACTTATGTATCCATTGAGATCACCTAACTGCTCTACCTATAATATCATAGTAAAGGCAAAGCTAATAAAAACTTTATTATTATATTAATTTAATACTGATTTTGTGCGCTAAAAAATTATCATATACTTATTAAAATTATTATATTTATTAGTAAACAAGTCTCCTTCTTTTTCATTATTTATATATTTACTTTATTACATTATTAATTATATATATATTATTATTATGTTATTCTGAATATTTTTACCATGTCTATATGAATAAAATCTTTTGGAATTATTAATTTTGCACCATTCTCAATAAATACATACCTGCACCTTATACTCAAAATTTCAAGTAGAAAATAATATTATCAATATAGAAAAATATAATACTAAAGTTATTATATATTAAAAATACATAAAATATAAAAAAAATATTTAACAAAAGAAAATAAATTTAAATATTTATGTAATAAAGGGTGTATATATTAGAACATATTTATATTGTTAAAATTGGGGATTTTTTTTTTATTTAATAAGAATTTAAGTCAGACGGTTTTTTGTCTTTTTTGGTTTTTGTGATAAGATGACCTAATTTTTTATTGATTTTTTTTTAAGAAAAAAATCAATATTATTATTGATGATATATAATTTTTATTAGATTTTATATATTGTAATTTTTTTTGATTTTTTTAGATTTATTATTTTACTAAGATTTTAGTGACGTCGCTAATTTAGCGGAAAATAATAGTAATATTAATAAATATTTTAATAATATATTAATATAATTAATATAATATATATATACTATATATATAATATATTTAAATACTAGTATTGGCTTCCTAATGAAAAAAAATTGTTGATTTATTAACAATGATTATGTGATTCATAGCGATAATATAACTATATTATTAATATATATAATTTATTATATAGATATATTAATATTAATTTATATCTATTTATATATATATTAATATTAATCTATTCTTAATTATATTATATTAATAAAATGTATAGTATATTTAATTATATTATTATAAAAGCGAGCGGCTATCTCTTGTTAGGGATTTTTTTGTTGATTTTTTGATATAACTAGAATATAAAATAAAGCAATTTTTATTTTTGATTTATTTTGTGATTTTTTTAGATTCAGTCCGACTGATCTACGTCAGTAATATCTTATTAAGTCTTGTTACATATAAAAACAAAGCTTTTTGGATATTAATTTTATTTTATATAATTTCTCATTGTTTATAGTATTATTTTTAAAACCTCATTAGGCTCTCTGTATTTGAGTTATTCATAAAGCTATAATATATAGCGCCTGGCTCATATTATATATAATTGTAATGAGTGACACGCTTAATCGAGGACGATCATATTATCGAAACATACTAAGATATTAATTAATTTCACACTTATCAAGTCTAATGATATAATATAGTTATTATACATCCGATAAATAAAAGAAAATGTTTGGAAACATTTCTTTAATATTGTTGATATATTTTTATAAAAGTATATTATAGAATAATTTGATAAACATAAGAGTAAGCCTTGCTTTTATGTATATTATATATCTATAATATATTTATTCTATATTTGAAGTAAAATTAAATACTTAAATATCCAAATAACTTAAAAAATAATATTATATATATTATAAAAGCATAAAAAAGGCTATAAATCATGAATTATTATTGGTAATGCAAAAGTAATTAAGTACGAATAAAATAGCTAGGTATATGTGAAAATATAATATCTAATTGTATTTTTTCTCCGTGTCATTCCTATACTGATATATAAAGATGAACAGTTACAAATCTAGTCACTCACTTATCCCTCTCATTTCTAAAACCATATATATTAAAAATTAAGTGAGATATTAAGAATAATTTTTAATAATTAAATTTTGAATGTAAAAGTTACCTATGATAAGCAATGAATTATAAGTAATTTAATAATAGAAATGCCGCGAATGTGAGGTCACTAACCCTTAATAACTAGTCCCAGTATCAACCATAAGCAATTATAATAATTTTATTTAAGAATAATAATTAAAAAGGTCTGAAGAATATAGTATGGTAATTTATTATAATATTACATTATTGTAGTTCTACGTACTCATCGTTACTTATAATAAGTAAATATGATTCACCAGTCAATATCCAAATATGATATATATAATTTAATACTTTTATGAATATAATAAAGATAATATAATATTCTACGCTTAGATGTCAAATGAGGCCGCTGGAAAATAAATGGTAGTCTATTTACTTAAACTGTCAACCTCTAGTTTCATCAACTACCTATCATAATCATATATAATTAAAGTATATAAATATTTATAATGTTTTATACTATATATAGTAATTAAGGATACCTGACATATATCCTGAAATTAGAATCACCCATAACTGGGAACGGTAACTTTCTCAAAGCCGCGAAAGCTGAGTGATAATGACTTCCTCAATGCTTAAACTCAATTAAATATATATATATATATAATAACAATTATTTTATAGATAGCCGCGTGCGTTATATTTTTAGAGTTATTAGGACGTTGACCCCTATAAGTCAACCGTAAATTCAAAAGGTAATTAATAATTTATATAGGATACAAAGAGACCGCATTAGGTCACTAACTCTAGAAGGTTAGTCAGTTCACCTTAAGTTTCATAAGGTCATAAGAGCGCACATATGGAATAAATATAAGGATATAACTTTAATACTAATAGAGGTACGTTATTATGCAGTACTATATACTACTATATCTAGACTGTCCCAGTCTATAAACAATTATAATAATATTATAATATATTAATAATAAATTAATAATTTTAAGGATAGACTCAGCAGTTTTGTGAACCCTTACTAGTAATAACGCTTCGCTTCTATAACTCTCCAAGTCAGTGCTTTATTTCTCCCATATTCAAATTTTTAATATAAAAGTTAGTAATTTATGTATATGGTTTTAATAAATATTCAACATATAGAAAATTAATACTGTGTTTGAATAGGCTGGTCATTGAGGAGCTTTAATGCAATCATGCTTTTTTAACAACATATTCATTTATTAGAATATTAAGTGGTGTTATTCTCAGTCAACCCAGTAAAATTTGTTAGGTAATATTTTTATTCAAAGGGATATTAATTTTTTTGACAGTATATTAATTAATTAAAATCTGTATTTCAAGATAATAAAAGTATTATAATATAACAATGAAGTAAACGCCGCACCAAGTGACTCATAAACACCTAGACTGTTGCCCAGTCAACCTGACAAAAATAAAATTATATTAAGCAGAATAATTTATTAATTCGCAGAAAGAGCCAGCTACGCACGACAATTGAGGCCTACTAGAACCTGCTCTCCGACGAGAGTCAATAAGCTCTCCATTACAGTTAATAAGAAGTTACAGATATGATCCTTTTATGACTATCATGATAATTAAATCATCTCTTATCTATGGATGTTGGGAGCGGGGGAAGTTAAGAACTCAAAAAGAAAGGGCCCATGGGCGTTGTGTCTTTCATTTTTAAGTGCGCTATCCTTAAGCACCTTATTTTTACTTAGTGTCGCGGGAAAGAATTTCATGGACGTTGTGACGAGGATGTACTTTAGATTACTTGGTATTAGCATCGCGTCAACACTTTCGGAAGAATGTACTTTGTTGAATAGATCATAGGTTTAGTATTCGATATGTTAGTTGATTTCGAGTTGTGTGAGGTGCTTGTTGGGTTAGTTGTTATGATATCTGTGGGGAGGGACGCAGGATTTTGAGTGTTATGTTAGGGGGGGTGTCGAGATTATTGATGCACTCCATTAAAAGAAGGAAATCTTTTGGTTGATGTGGGGATAGGTTGAGAAGAATGGGGCCAGCCTCTTAATATGTTGTCGCTACATACTTTTCTTTATTTGCGTAGAGTATTAATTTTTTCTGTGTGTCGATCTAATTTTTATTAAATATATAATTCTTATTTATATATGTTATATAATTTATAGTTTATTTATTAACTAATTTATTAATATAACTTATTGTTTATGATATGAAGATTCTTTATTTCTAATTTTTTTATGTGCTTGTAGCAGGGATGGATGGACAATTTGCTGAGGATTAGGAGAGACAATTATGGACACACCTTACTCTCTGCTCTCTTGATTGCTGGTGACGTCCAGTCTTGTCTAGCAAATTTGACGCTCTCCTCTGGTATCTCCGATAGTCTGGTACGCTTAAGAGTTGTTTCTCATCATGGTTACTGGGTAGAACGTTTGTGAGTGCGCACAGTGGAAGAGAGTGATAGTGTAAACCTTCATAGCTTGGCCATCATATATAGCGCATTTTAATTCTGATAAAGCAGAGCTTCATTATAGGAATATATATGTAAGATTAAGTTTGTTGGTAACCCGGACTATGCCGGGTTGCTGGCTCTCGATTGGGACGAGATATGTTCTTTGATTTTGTACATGTAATTTCGGGTGTCTTGAAGAAGATTAATTTTAGTTTATTTTGTGCATGTCGTTAATGGACTCGTTAATTTCATAAACCATATTATATTATTTTATACTATATAGTATATTATATATATATAATAATATATGTATAGATAATATACATAAGAAGGATTACTTCAGGCCTCCTATTATTATATATATAGTATATTATTAGGTAAATTATATATATAATGTATTCCAGTCAATATACCCTATTATATAAATAAAACATTAAGTAAATAAAACTAAAGTAAAATTAATATTATTATTCTTTTTATTAGTATTATTAGTGGGCATGTATAAGCTGTTAATTTACCATTACCAAATATAATAAAAATATATAATTTAATATTAATAAGTGTAAAGTCCCAAAGCAATTTACCTATTATATATTATATATATATATTAGATATATATATATACCGATACACACAGCGGGTTACTTGGATCATGAGAGGTAACTTGGAACACTCCTCTATGACCAATGTACACATTATTGTTTGAATATACTCTATAAACTATTTGGAGTTATTAAAAGGTGGTTTTAGGTTAGGCTTCATTTGTGTTCAAGCCAAGGGGATATCACATGGATTTGCCTACTTTTAGTTGTCAGTCCCAGGGTTATATCATGGAGAGTGGAATGTATAAAACTTAAATCAAAACCTTTACCAGGAAAATATCCTGATGCGTTTACATGCAAGTGTGTAGTTTTCTTTTTATCTATTTTCCACACCCCTGAAAAATATTACCCCCGTTTTTGCAGTCAGGAATATCTGACCCCCCTCCCCACCCCAAATTTGGCATGTATGATAAGGGTCATATTAGAGTATTGCATATTAAAAGGGTATTTTTATCTTCCAATAATTGAAAAAAAAAAAATTTGGTTTATGGTGCTGGTTTTTAATTTTTTGAAATTTTTTTTTAACCAATGGGGCGAATTGGAACAACATCAATGGGCGGTAAACTATGGACAGGCACACCCAAGTTGATTTTTTTTATTTACAAAAATGCCTCTATCGCGTCGTACTAATTTTATTTTTTCTTCTTGGCGGGCGCGCCTGAGGGACTATTTTAATGAAGCATTAAACGCAAAAAGGGAGAGTCTGGTATTGCATTAAAATTAAAAATAGGAACAAGATGCCCGTTAGAAGGATGATAGAGTTTGGGATTGCATAGTAGGAGGAAGAGAAGGGATGGAGTCGGAATTTGGAGCCTGTCACCAATAGCTTTTGTGCAGAGATGCCTGTGGGTTGAGTTAGTAAATGTATTTGCTATAATAACGCAATAAGTGCTATGACGAGTGTCCTCCTTATCTTAGCAGAAGATTTGTCCCAGGTTTCAAAGGACAATGAGGTAACATAATATGTTAATACAGCAGCGCCGCAAATAGGTAGAACTCGGTTCCGAATAATTAATATAATTAGATTATTTATAATTTTCACTGAATACAATGTGAGATGATACTGAATGGAACACCCTCTCATAGGAGGGGAGACGTCTCCACGGAGACGCAAATTAGCATCTAGTAGATTGTGTGCAACGCTATCATGAGATATGGAAGTTTGTATGAGGAGAGCTATGGTGATTTTTATGTCCTCTCAGACAAATTAGGTGGGCTTCCAGAGAGGTATATCAATCATCCCCATCGGATATAGGAGGTTACTACCATTATGGAAGCTGTAACGTTTCAGTATTAAAACGGGAGGGTGTCGACACCTATGTGTCACATGATAAAGAGAACATACGGGACGAAAGAGTGTGTCACGTGCTGATAGCTTAGAAGGATTGAGAATTTTGTGAGGGGGTCGTAATAGAGAAGGTTATGCAATAGACGGTGGTATAGCTGATTGTAAGTAGAGAGACACTCTCGGTATCTGCAGAATTGGCAAATGCACAGACTCAAAAATATATTAATTTTAAGTTATGTGTTAATTTTTAAATTTAAAATTAATAAGAATAACGAGACATATAGAAGAGAATAATAATTAGTGGCAGGAGGACGTTTCGTTTACTAGGTCTCAGAAAAGTTGTCTTGAAAGTGAAAACGCTGTAAACTTCATTCTCTGGGATACTCATGTGAAGCATCGAACCTTTTCGTGAATAGAGGAAACAAATTGACTTTTGGATAATATAAACCAGAGAGTTCCAGCTGAATTACTCTGAAATGGAAGGAGAAAACGTTTGGAATCTGATAAAATGATGTACTTGTCCTACGAATCTAGGTCAATAACCCTAGTTATTGTCATAAATAACACCCCCAATTCGGTCGTGAGCGAAGAGGTAGAGTATGGTGTAGAGTTCAGTCCGAAAAGACAACTGATGTTCTAAATTCCTTTTTCCTCCTAAAGCCGTTTACATATACCTGTGGCAAAAAGAAGGAAGGGAATAAGATTTTAAATACAGTCAAATAACCTGCAATCTTAGTCAGATAGGCAACTTCGTGCACGTATTAATAAAAGAATACACCCACAGTGAGTAAAAAAAGCGAAATAATCTTACGGGAAGGCAGCGTTAAGAGTAATACAAAGGTCATAACGAGCAGGGCAGTAGTCAAGCGAAGAAATATGTCTTTTTAATAAGAGTAGAGTAGTCATAGCTGATGATGTAGGGGTCTGAAGGAGAAGCACTTACAAGATTCTCATTTCATTGTAACAATGGTATTACTTCAGTTTTTGCAAGCTCTTCTTTTGAAAAATAAAGTTTAGAGGTTTGCCCGTAAACTGCACTACCGTATTCTAGTTTTGATTTCACATGTTGATGTAAGATCTTAACCTCTGCACCCCACCTTGTGCAGGAGAGGTGAAATAAGAGTTCTAATGAGCAATGGTTGATGGGTTTGGATTGATAATATGAATAAGGTATGCAAGACAGTCATCCAGAATGGAGAAACCGTATAGTATCAGCTCCAGAAACACCTTGCTACTTCCACCCCATCTTACTCCTGTAGCGGAAATGCATGACTTTTTTCACTATAGTAGAAAATTCAATGGGCACAGGAGAATTTTTTTTAAAAATTTCTCAGTGCCCAGAGGCAAAACTGTTAGGTTTAAAATATATGATTTTGATAAAAAAAAAAGTATATTACATCCAATTAAACATGTTCTGAAATCTATATTGATTGTATGAACAGATAAAAAGTTGTAACTAATTTTCATTTCAGACAAAAAATTTAACATGAGTTTATGTGTTAGGGTCAAATATTAAAAATACATTCACTTCGATTTAGATAATAGACACCTCTATATGTATATTTAAAGTTTCAGGTCATTTCGACAAAGGAATTTGACTTCTATCAAAAAGGTGAAAATGAAGGTGAAGTTATTTTGCTTAATCTTGATATTGTTAAACAATTGACCATTAACTTACGAAACTTTAAAAACCTTTATTAAAAATTTATTTATAAATTGAATTACTGAATTACGAAAATTGCCTTTATACTTGTTGGCAACCGCCTTTTGATATGTCACAAAGCTTATAAATGGAAGTGCGCTAGATTTTGGCTATAGTTTTATGTTAAACATTCTCCCCTTTTTCCTACTGTAAGAATTGCTTGCAAAGTTGACTTTACTTGGCGTTGCTTCAAGTATCAACAATTGTAATTTCTGTCCTTCAGATGGAAATAACACCGTAGGTTAGACAAATTATATAAGGTTATTTATTAATTGTAGGTCTCGATCAAGGATTGGATCGAGAAGAAACAATTCTTTAATTCGATTTTTTTTGGTTCGATCTGGCAGACTAGATTAATAAATAATAAATATTCACTCATAAAGCTCAAATTTAATTTTATTATTTTTTTTTAAAAAAGGCCACTAATAGAAATTTCATAATTTTTTTTCCATTTTGAACTGTTAACAGAGCGTAAATCTGCAAACTTTGAAATGGAATAGAAATGGAAGTTTCTCAATTTGTTATTAGACAATAAGTACAGGCACAGACATTGCTTTTTATGCTAGCAATTATTACTATATCTCTAGACGATTGAGATTTGTATTTAATTAAGTTATTGTTACTGACTCACTAAAAGATTTCAATTGACCCACTAGTGCGGCTACCATGCATAAGTTTAGCACCACGATCTAGATTTCTATAAGTATAACGTGGTTGAAAATTTTTTCAAACCTAGACAACCCGTTTCTTCGTTTTTTTTGCATTTGTGGCTAAAAAATTGCTTACTGTTCGTTCGTTTTTTTGTCAATTTTGATCGCAAAATTGTAAATAATGCTCACCAAAGGACATATAAGAATTTCCCTAATTCTGTTAAATAAGAATAATAGATTTTGTGGAGAATATATAGAAAATGTGAGAGCAACGGACTATATAAGTAATTAAAGGATATGCTACACTCTTCACACAGTCTGGTAGCAATATTGATAGACCACGATTTTGCCGAATTCTACCAACCAGGAGTTTTGAACTAAATCAGAAGACAAAAAAGGTCGATAAAGTCTGGTGAATTTTTTAGCAACGAAGAGAGAAAGCGAAAAGGAAGGTCTTATAAAATTAATTTTCTTTTCGTTTTTGCCAATTCAATAGTGAGAGAAATAGTATCCATATTGAGTTTAATTTATGTATGTGCAGATATATATTCTTTGTAGTGAGATGAGAATACTGCAAATAATATTTAGTAATGCGATCATTCTATGGTTTGTCAGAAATATTAATACATGTGTGAGTCAACAAATAATAAATCATACAAGTTTAGGATCACTCTATTATGGAGCATTAAATTTAGCACCGTAAGACAACATAATAATTATGTTCGAGGAAATACCTAGTGTGAGCATAATTAAGTATATTGTAGAAATATTATATTCTTATGTGCGCGAGAGGTATGTATTGAATATCAAGAGATGGTCTTGAATATAAAGTTGAATTCAACTTTTCACTTGGTAGAGGTTAATTCCTGTGGTGAAATATAGTCCTTTACGAATATAAATTTATTCAGTACATGCAATTTGAATGTAATGGATGAGATACTATATTGGAAGTGAGAGAAGTAATTAATATTGCGTTGTGAAATATATGTTTTATGAGCGACATTTATTATTCTGTATATCTGATTACTATGTGCGCACATATATCCATCTCGGAGTAGTGAATGAGCTAAGTTCTTGTGAACTATATTCCGTTTGAATTTTATTCGTTTGTATTGATTGTTTCTTAATTAGAGTCATAATTTATTTTTACTATATCGAGTGAATATTAGCGCTCTTTATTCTGCTAAGCTCTATAATCTATCGTGAAAGATATGTATATGTGCGAATGTATCGTTCTCGGATGAATAGATTTCTTTTACTAGCAATATATTGAGTAATTTACTATGTATCAATTCGCAAATCAATACAACGATTGTTTTTCTTAACCTGCCTAAAATTTCAATATTAATCCTAATAATCATTATATATGAGTAAAATATTTATACTTTATATATATATATTATATATTATTATATATAATATATATATATATAATATATATATATATATAATATATATATATTATAATATTAATATTATTATATATATATATTATATATATAGTAATATATATATTATTAATTATATATATATTATTATATATATATATATAAATCTATTTTCTTTAGCTAACATGTCTTCGATATAAATGTAAAAAACAAACAATATATTTTAAAAATATTAATTCCTTTCTTTCTTTATATCTAATGAAACCTTTTCTTTAATACCCAAAATGATTGGGTAGAATATAAGGAGTGTCGAGCTACAAACTCATTACGAGGAAAATGAATAAATAGCAAGTAGGAGAATAATGACTAAAATGTCCGAAAAGAAGTCACCACAGCCTATTTACACCTACTATATATATAAATAATATAATACCATATATAAGTTATATATATACTATATAAGCCGTACAAACAAATATTACATGATATATTAGTGAATAAAATTTGTTTACCTTACATTACTCAAAGCTCATTAATCATGACGCTAATTACCGATGCACTTTCATTGATATAGACTAATATTATAATATATATACGTATAGTATATAGAGTCAGATACCTGAATTCATCAAACTTAGTAATATTCATCAATGTAAGGAGGTTCATATAACCCTATGGTCTCCAGGTTGAGGCAATCAAACCTAATTAAAGTACCTAGACTCCATACAAATACCTATAATATATATAATATACTCTTAATATATAATATTACTACATAAATATGCTAAACCTTATTAATATTATATTTAGATATCTGACAAACTTACTATATTATATAATACCATAAAATATATATATATATAATATAATATATATATTTATATAATACAATATATAATATAATAAATATAATTATATATATATATATATATATATTTATATATATATATATATATATATATTATATATATATTAATTAATAAAATTTCCAGCCGTAAAGAAGTAATGAATAAATATGCTAAAATGAACCAAAAATGCTAAAAACAATTTCATTCGCCTAATACACTTATACTCATGACACATCCATTATCCAGATCAATCATCTGTTAAACTTTCTATTATAATTACTAAATTTAATCATCAGTTCGCGATAAATTTTTAACCTCTCAGGTACGAGTGAATCTAGGTTTGTCCTTCTATACTCGACAAACTTCAATACCAATCTATTAGATAACCAATATATAAACGCCTTAACATTTGAGATCAAAATTCCGAACTTACAAATTTATCATTTTTAACATATTCATCTATTGTTTTACATCTTAAGTCACATTTGAATCTTTCTATAAATCATAAGAACTCAACATAATACACATTTAATAATTTTATTCATCACATTCTCACATCAATTTTACTAACAAACATTTTTAAGGAATTGTTGAAACCTCTGACTATTAATTAAATTTTTGATTTGAAATGTTGTGAAAATTTTAAACCATTTTTTAGCCTAAATAGTTTTAGCTAAATATAGTTAAGAAGTATGTTATCATTCTCCTATATAATAATATATCAAACTCTACTAATAAGTATATAAATCATATGCCTTCATTTTAATATTTAAATATATCATTACTTCAACCTACAAGCATGCTCACCTATATCCAAGATGTCCCATTACTGAACACAATTGTAAACTTATTAGATTCATAATTTAATCATTATATTAAATTATCCTAAAGTACCATAAGTCCTCACTACCTATATAATAACAATAACACATGAGGTATAACAACATATCCACTTACATAGTCTAAATTAGAGCTTACTAAATCTAAGCGAGTACACTCAAGTATCACTTAGTCCTTTACATTCTATAATACCAACACCAGCTAACACTTTCCTGACAATATCATAACAACTTTCCTACTGCACTCTGATGCTATAACAATCCGTTCTACCTTATATTTACCTCATTATCTACAATAACATACCTATAAATAAGCTTATAATTATTTAATAACTATATTATACCCGAGTAACATTACTTTAAGACTTAATACTAAGCTGGTACTCACATCTATATAACAAAATATCAGTCACACTGATGGCTGTTCACTCTATAATATACATCCACAACCATAAATCATTACTATTTACTTTTATAATTAAGTCTAATACTACCATTTCAACCACCGCCTTCTGGGGAATGGCAATGCCACCTCTTGCAGTCGAGGCGACCTATGCATGCTCCGAAAACTTCTTCTATCTTCAACTTCAACCTATTCCCTCTCTACATATCCTTAGCATCTAACTGCGTCTATTTCTCCTGTTTATCGTATCAACATGAGCTCCATCACCACCGAGAACTCCTCCCATCATTCCATAATGTCGTCCTATTGGTCTCGTCCATTCGGTCTCCAACTCGCCCATTATCTGTACTTGGACACTTAGCTCCCGTCTTTGCATCCCTCGTCCAGTATCGCACCCCAAACCTCAACTGAGCGCTATGCATCCATCTTATTCAATAAAGCCATCACTCCACCTGCTTATTTTTATTTTTCGTTTCTCTGTCTGTCTCTTCTTGGCCTTTCCCATTATCGCTCTCAAAACGTACATCTCGCGACTGGTATTTACTATCTCTCTCTGTGGTGTGACTTCATGTCTCTGCTCCAGTATAGTAAAATCTGTGGTCAACACTCGAAATATCACCTTTACCTCCAACACTCATTTGCTATCTTTCAGTATGGGACACACTGCTCTTACAGCTCGCCCATACTGAGCTATCCTACTTGTGATCTCTTGTACATTTCTCCCTCACTCCAATACTCCACCCATATACTACTTTCTCTAACATCTTTACTCTCAGTCCCTCCACCTCAAATTCTCAGCTCTCTTCCTCCTTCTTCTCCTACTGCCCACCATGATCTCTTTCTGTATTTATATATAGTATAATATATATATAATAGATATTATATATATATATATATATAATAATATATAATATATATATATATATATATAATATTATAATAATAATATATATATACAGTATATATATATATTATATATATATATAATATATATATAAGGATATATATATATTAATTATATATATATATATATATATAATAAAATAATTATATAATAATTTATATAAATATATATATAAATATAAGTATAATATATATATATTTTTTTTTTTTTTTTTTTTTTTTTTTAAGCAGTTTTATCCACCGCTCACGGGCAAACCCTATTCAAGAGGGGGTGTTACACTCAATCAAAATTTCAACTAACGCAAATTACGCCGAGATTAGCACAGACGCGGGCTTTAAAGTGAGGGAGATAAAATTGAGTGGAAACACAGAATGGAAGAGAATTCCACAGAACAGATGTGGCAGGAAAGAAGGAGGCCCCGCAGCGAACGTCTAGAGTTACTAACATCAACACAAACTCATGTGCCGACACATGACCCTTGTGCTGCGAAGGGCGTTAAAGGGTGCGGCACGCCGAGGTGTGGAAAGCTCCTCGGCGCACCTGCCGCTACGGTACCTATAGAACAGAGATAAAAACCCAACATCGCGCCGCAAAGATAGAGGTTAAGTGAACTAGAAGTACAGGACAGTTATAAGTCTTTTAGCCTTTGACTCGACCCAATCCAAAACCGGGTGAAACCTGAGCCCCCAGATATGTAGAGCAGTAATCCATACAAGGCCGGATGAGACCCTTGTATAACTGGAGTATCTGTGAAGAGGAAAAAAGTCACGCAGTCTAAACAGAACTCCCGTTTCTTTGAGGCCCGCCCTAGCTAACCATTGTGATGTGAGGTTTCCCAAGACATTTTTGTTTATTTTAAGGCCAAGTATGTTTATATTGTCAACAGGAGAGACGAGAGAACGTCGAAAGAGATAGGAGTTAGAAGATGTCTTAGAGAGGGAGATTTGTAGAAGTTGGGTTTTTTAAAGAATTAAATTTCACAAGGTTGCGACGACCCACCCGGAAATTCTATCCAGATAGCGAGAATGGAATCCGGAAAGATAAGACGAGAGGCAATTCAGAAGTAAAAGAAGAGCAGAATTGAAATGCATTGAAGAATGAGGTCGAGTCATCGGCATATGAGTGATAGAGTTAGATGTGCATACGAGAAGATCATAATGAAAAGCAGGAATAAAGTAGGAGATAAGACAGAACCCTGAGAACACACTATTGACAGAAAAGGAAGGAAAAGTCGCCCCATCAACAAACAGCCGATATTGAGCGATTTGAAGAAAGCAGACATTAAGTAAGCAAAGAGAAGGGGAAATCCAAAGGAGGGGAAGCTTGGAGAGCAGTGACCGCGTGCCATAACCCGTCAAATGCTTTTGGATATGTTCAAGCGCCACCCCGCAAGTCTCCCCGTAATTCCTGAGGGATGGAAACCATAAATCTGTTAGATTAGGAAAGTATATCACCATAGACCCGAGCGCCGAAAGCCGTACTGGCGATCGGAAAGAAGGGAATGAGATTCCAGATGGTCCTAAGAAATGAGAGTTGAGAAGGGTTTCCAAGATCTGATAGAATACAAGGTAGAGCTATAGGGCGATAGTTAGATAAACAAGATCAGAGTGCTTCCTTTTTCGGGGAATTAGGTTTGGACATAGCGCGCTTCCAAAACTGAGGGAAAGTGCTAACGTATTGCAGGCATCAGAATATAGTACGAAACAAGGGAGGCCGCCAGACTGAAGCACAGCTCCTCATAAACTCGAGGAATGCCAATCCGGGCCAACCCGCTTCCTAACGTTCATAGATTTTCAGGAGCCCATGCACCCGATTCAAATTTAATCTCAGGCAAAGGCATAGGGCCACCTGAGAGGAAAGGAGGAGGAAGAGGAATGCCGGAATCGTCCAGGGTTGAGTAGATGAAAATAGGTAGGCCGAAAGAGATTGGCCTTGTCAGTTGGAGAGTTAGCAACAGAGACCATCAGATCGAATAAGAGGAGGAAAGGTAGATTTAAAGAAGGTTGTTGAGGATGTTTTTGGCAAGAGGCCAACGAAGATTTTATCAAGTAGGGAGAACAAGGAGGTTAAAAAAAAAAAAAAAAAAAAAACCGCGCGTGCAGCACGTTCGTTTGATGAAAGTCCGCTTTGCTCGTCGAAGATATCTCAACGATTTCTAGCTGAATTGAAAATTAAAGCAAATGTGATAGGAGAACGAGAATTTTCCAACCCCCGATACCGGATTGTCTCTAGCCTGAATGGCCAGAGAGCAATTACGATCGAACCACTGGATTATGAGGAGAGAAAGATTTAGTCCAAAAAGGAATGAACCTGCTCTCCCATCAACGATTACAGCCTTCCACCTTGTCGGCAGAAGCCCAAGCGTCACCAGTGACAAAGCAGTCATTCCAATTTATGTTAGCGAAGAAGCAGCGCAAAGCCCCCAATCGTCCGATCAAAGTGCCAGAAAGAAACGAACAGGGCAGGATGGAGCTGTTGAGAGAAATATTAAATATTAAAGAGATAAAGGTTGTGGTCAGATTTACCAATAGGAAGCGAAGGTGGTGTATTTTATTTATAGAGAGAAGATAGTGGTGAAACATAGGTCCAGTGTGTTCAAGAATTGGTTAGGACAATCCGGAACTGTGTGTTGGTTCTTAAATTTAGTTGCTCCCAGATCTGTTAAGAAATGCTGACAATGATCGCTCTCCTCCCCATCCTAAATCATATGAAGAGGATCCCAACCATTCAGTGTTGTGTACATTGAAATCCCCTAGATAGAGGACCTCAGTACTTGGAATGAGAAGATATAAAGTCTCGTGAGAAGTATAAAGATATTCAAAAAAGGCGTGAAAATCTGTTCTATTAGGGGAGCAAACAGTTACAGAAGCACAAGATTATTGTCGTAGAAGGAAGAAAGATTTAAGCCACAGAACATCGAAATTAAGGTGATCAGAATTACGAGAACCGTGTTACTGAGTGTAATGTTAACAAGGACATACTCCCAGCCCTTTAAGACGGAATTATGAAATAAGTTATAGTTTTGTATATTAAACGAGTTAGAGGATGAATTCTAAGCCATCTGAGTCTCAGACAAGAGCAAAAGATTAGGCTAGGTTTTAGAGAGGTGGGATTCAACCGGAAGCCGGTGGATTAGCCCACGGATTTGTGAAGTGTCAATAGAAAGCCCGCATCTATGCAAAATCTCCTATCTCACAGCATCACACACCCCGCACACACACAAACAGAACAAAGCCAAAAACAAAAGGAAAAATCGGGATAAAATTCGTCAAACGCTAAAACCTAAGTTAAA
>JABUQX010006157.1:27500-39774 GCA_015478945.1 Trachelipus rathkii
CACTCTAAACGTAAACTTGTCGAACGGGTCTAAATATTTGTTCAATAGACATTTTTAAACTTGTCAATAATGGTTGCACAAGTCTTTTGCTCTCTGGACGAATCTTTATTAAAAACGTTTTCAAGAGTTGGATCAGGTAAAATTTGTTCATTACCTTCTTGACAAAGCTGAATATGTCAAATGACAAACAGAACATGAAATGACAAACGGAACATGTCAATTGATAAACTGATTGAGAAATATTTTCCAGAAGGTTGTCCAAAGAGGCACCGAATAGACATGTTTTTGAAGAAAAACTTGTTCAAAAAAGCACTTTGGACAAGTTTAGCTTTTAAGTGTGCATTAATTAGATACACGGGCGGTACTCCTGATGATGGGAGGTTTCAATAGGTTTGTGAGAATTCAAAGACGAAGATCGAATTTTTAGGCCATTGAGGAAAGAGATGAGGGACACAGGAAAACAGCTGATATATATGTAAGTGTAAACACAACTTGAAGATAAAGAATGTTTTTTCTTTTTAATACAAATATTTGTGTAAGTATGTTTACTATTTGCAGATAGAATAAAAAACTTTTGACAAGTTTTGATCAGAAATTAACTATAGATTGCATTTTCTCTGGAAATAAGACGCTTGTGAGTAAAGGTAAAAAAGCTTTACCCAGTATCCTTGGATTCAGTCCACAGAATGATCTCGAATTCTGTGACGTTATTCAAACGATTTGTGCCAGAATGGACGAGTGTCGCACTGTTTCTTTATCGAAATTTTTCGATAAAATTCATGAAGTTGATATCTAGAATAGACCAAAGTCATAAGCTCTTTTTTTCAAATAATCTCTGAAGCAGCTATTGAACCAATTTAGAGTAATATTCGAAATGATGATGAAAAAATGCTATGTGTGAATAGATGTTTCTGAATGTTTCACTGCCTTAAATTAATAAACTGGGGAATGTTGTGGCGAAACATCACTTGAATGCCATTCGAAGTAGAAGTTGTTTCCATTGAACAATTATTATTTTTTTGTATACAGTTATTTTTTTGCATATCCTTTCATCAGGTAGATATAAATGAGATATTGGATGGAGGACGGTGATAGTGAATAAAATTAATTTTTGGGTAAGAGCATTTTGACACCGTTTATATCATCTTAGTATTGTAGGCGGATAAAAACATGGAGTATATTAAACAACAATGAAGAGGAGAGCAAAGTAACAAACTGCTTATATTAGATTAGTATTTAGAGAAGCTAATGGTGGAAAGTACACATAGAGAATAGGCAGTGAGAAACGAAAATGAAATATTATGATAGGAATAATTTATAGGAATTGTATAACCTATATTAACAAAGTAAGATTATGTATTATGAGTAAAGGTAAACTAATTTGATGGGATATTTATAATTATTGGAAAGGATGGTAAAGAGCGTGGCAGGATAATGGCCAGGAGGAGGTGGGGATTAGAAGATCGTGAAAAGGGAGGCAGGACCAAGGGAAGTACCACGGAAAGTGAATGAAGGACTCCATTAGAAAATTCGCTGAGAAGTGATATCAAATTGCCATCTTATTGGTATTCAGACATTAATTCGAAGACAGAGGTGTTCTTGGAAGATTTTTAAGGAGGCGGTATATAGTGTGAAGAAGTAATTGGCCGTGCTGACAGGCCCTATATAATAATAAATATATTAAGTTAAATATGGGTAAGGCGGATGTAATATCTAAATATAAAATAATAATAATTAAAATATATATTAAATTAATATAATATTTATATATATTAATAAATTAAATTATATATATTGAATAAGAAGTAAATAAATATACAATTAAATAAAAGAGAATAATATATTTGAATTCGAATAATTAAATTTTTAACAATAATATTGTTTTTGTTCAATCAAACTTTACAGAATAATAATAATAATCACGATAATGGCTCAATATAATACAATATTAACGTTACTTACCCGTGTACACGACAAATACATAGTTCGAATGTTGGTGTTTTGAATTAAACATATTAATATTGATATAATATAATGAAAATTATATGAGAGTAAGAACATAAAATAATGAAACAATTATAACAATAATTATAATATAGGTGGAATATGAATAATATATAATAGATAAGAAGACGAATACTAAATTAATAAGAATAATTATAATAATAATAATAAATTGAATAAATAATAATAATAATAATAATAATATAAAATTCTATGTCAGCTTTTGTTTTTAATATAAGTTTATCTATATAATATCAACTTCCAATTCCCTAAATATATTCTTCTGATTTTCATTATAATTTATTCTTAGTACTCAGTCTAAAGTGTAAAGATAAAGTGTAAAGATAAAGTGTAAAGATAAGTACTATAAATTTATATCTTATTAGTGTATCTGACCGGTAATTCGTCCATAATAACCTCGGACATTTAACCAGTAAAGTTTCGATTATATAACTATATTAAATTCATAAATTGAATTAATATTAATAAACAATGATTTTAAAAATATTATAAATTAAAATAAGTTTATAATTATTTAGTAGATTAACATACTTATCTTTGAAATTTTTAATTTTAGTGACAATTACGATATCAAAACTTTAATGTTTAATGTCTGGTAAATTTTAGTGTTAAATGTAATAATTAATGCCTACAAATATTTTCAGTTTATGAGCTTCGCATGAGGAGTAGTTAAATTCTTATGAATATACACTGTATGATTGTTGTTATAAATGTTCTGTGATGGTGTGTAAGTGATTTTGTTTGAAGATACGTATAAAACAGTAAAAAGCATAAAACAAATAACAATTAAACAATAAACAATAAACTCACAATTAAATATTACTAAATGTTAAATAATTAATTAAAATAACAAATAGAATTAAATATGATATAATATATAAAAATAAAATAAAATAACCATAATAATTAAAAATAAATATAAGATTTATATATTTATTTATATAATATATATAATAAATTATATATAAATATAACTAATATATTGCACGATGACGAAATTTCATCCTAATAAGAGTATACATAATTCATAATTAATAATAATAATCACTTATTAAATAAATAAGAGTGAAAATGGTAAGATAAAATAACAAAATCATTAATTATATATCTATTAATTATCATATATTACACACCTCACTCACACTCCACACGAAATAACCTATATTCACTCACAAGATATAAAATATTATATATAAATAAATAATAAAGACTATAAAATAATGCAAAAAGTAAAGAAAAATTCTACAAGTTTATTATTTAGCTTTATTTATATTTATTAAACATATAATGTTATAATAATTAATAATAAATATAATTATAAATTATAATTAGAAATAATTAATTATAAAATTCTAGAATATTTGAATATTTTAAATGTAATTATAACTAGTATATATATATAAATTAATATAATATATATAAATTAATAAATTAAATATAAGAAATAAACATAAAATATTAATAAATATAATATATAATATAAATATAATAAATATTAATATAATATAATATAAACTGATAGAATGTTGCATTGTTATAACTCATAAAATAATAAATAATAATTAAATTAAAGGGTAAATAATAAGAAATATTACTTATTAAAACGAAATTAATTATAATAATTAATATAATTAGTAATATAAATTAGTAATAATTAATTATATAATAAATAATTAAATAATTATAAATTAAATAATAAATAATATAACTAATAATAATTAATCAGAGTATAGAATCAGACAGAAACATATGAAAAAAACTATAATAATAAAATTAATAATACAATAATAATTATAGAATTAATAAATGTCTTTCTATTTCCACCAGAGCTTTAAACAATATGAGTCAATAAAATATTATCAAAGAGTATGAAGTCACATGGAATAATAACTCTAATTTTGAAAGTATAATAATATGCAGAGAAGTAATATGACAACAGAAATATAATCGTAATAATACATTTGTATCTTAGTAAACCTAATAAAATTATAATATAAATTTTATAAATGTCACTATATTTATATAATATAATATAATATAATATAAATATATATTAATAATAAATCAATAATATAATAATTATATAAATATAATATAAATTATAATATTAAAATAATATATAACAAATATATATAATATATAATATAGTAATTTAAATATATATATATATATTATATATAATTTACTCAATAATAAGAATTAATAATAAAAATAAATAATTAAAATACTTGGGAATAAAAATTAAATAATAATAAATATTAAGAAAACATAAAATAATAATAAATAATATTAATATATAAATATATATAAATTTATCACATAATGATATATTCATTTAAGTCACGAGGTTTAAGGCCAGGACTAAATCCCTCTGTCCGGAACCTAGGTAGCATTTGCCTTGAGTAGTTTCAGCCCTATAATAGTGCAATGCCCGTGAGCTACAAACTTTTTAAAAAAGCTTGTCTAACATTAAATTCATGCTCCTCCTTCCTGCTTTTTTATGCTGTAATTATTATGAGTTCTCTTAATAATTATTCTAATTATCTCTTACATAAAAGACACATTCTATCCATTACCGAAATATCGAGACTCATAAATGATATAAAATAAATAAAAATAATATCAACAAATAAAAATAAATAATAATTAATTTGCTTCATATATCTCATATTAATATAATATAATAAATAAAATTAAAAATATATTTTAAGTATAATAATAATTAATAATAATATATAAATAATAATATATTAATTAAATTAAATAAATAATTACTTGATTAATAATAAATAATAATTAATTAATAATAATAATATAATAATTAATAATAATAATAATAATAATAACAATAATAATAATAATAATAATAATAATAATAATAATAATAAAATATAATAATAATAATAATAATATAAATGATAAAATAAATAATATAATAATAATAATAATAATAATAATAATAATATAGTTAATTTTTTCTAAAATATAAATAATATAATTAAAATAATTATAATTTAAAAATCACAATAATTAATAACCTAACAATATAAACATTATAATTAATAATTAAAGAAATTAAAAATAATTAATTTAAATTGAATAATTATTAAATAAAAATAAAATAACATAAATTTTTATTTTTTAAAATTATTAGTAAGTGAGTCTATTATAAATTGAAATTTTGTCCAGCCCTCTCACTCAAAGTAAATATTCTTAGACCCTAACAATAGACACCCTTGAACTCGAACTAAGACTTGATCACTTATATATTTTATATTATTTATGAAAAGTAATTTACTATTTATTGACGTCCTGTGAAAGAATGTTCCCATCCGCGAACATTAACGAAATATATAAGCATTCACATAGCTACATATTTTAACCTTTGGAACTTCCTACTTGTCATGAGATATTATATTTATTTATCATTTTTATATTATTTTAATTTTATTTTGATAGAGCAATGATTAAATAACAGATAACGAATATATATAATAATTAATAATAATAATAATAATAATAATAATTAATAATAAATTAATTAATAATAATAATAATAATAATAATAATAAGTTAATAAATAATAATAATAAAAATAATAATAATAATAATAATAATTAATATATAATATAATAATAATAATAATAAAAATAATAATTTAAATAATATAATAATAATAAATAATAATTTAATTATATAATATATATAAAATATTAAATTAATAATAATAATAATAATTAATAATAATAAATAAAAATAATAATATAATAATATATATATATAAATAATAATATATATAAATAATATATAATAATAATAATAATTAATAATAATAATAATATTAATAAATTAATAATAATAATATAAAATATACACAATAAAGATATGTGATTAATTAATAAAAAAAATAAAAAAAAAATAAAATAATAATAATAATTGTTAATCAATAATATGTGGGAACCTATGTATTAGTATTTTTAACATTAATCGATACTTAATCAACTGTTCTTATATTTACTTTAATTATGTGAAAGTACTTTTATAATGCATTCAATATTGTCCTAAATATAGGATATAGTAAATGTTACATTGTATATTGGATAACATAATGAATTAATAATAAATAAAAAATTTATATGTATATTTAACCTCTTCTTTATATTCAGATTTCAGCACTTCTTTTCAAACTGCCTTCGGTTTAATATATATTACATGTATATTTCAATTTTAAATTCTTTTATATAATTTTTATTTTAATAAGGGCAAGCTACGTATGATTAATATAAAACAATTTCTTAAACTAACTAAAATAATGATTATAAATTAATTAAATTAAAATTAAATAATAATAAATAAAATTAAATAAATAAATATAATAATAATAAATATAAATAATAATAAATAATAATATAATATAAATAAATAAAATAATAATAATTAATATAATTAAAATAATATATAATTATATATAATAATAATATAATAAATAATAATTATATATTATAATAATAATAATAATTAAAAATTAATATATATAATAAATAATTAATTAATATAATATAAATAATAAATAATTATAATATATATTATATATTATATATATAATTAATAATAATAATAATAATAAATAATTTAATAATAATTATATTAAATATACACTAAGGAATGCCAAAGTATATATAATCATTAATAAAAAATATAAAGAAATAAATAATTAAATAATAATAATAAATTAATAAATAATAATTAAATAAATTCCACTATGAGTTTAATTATTACATAACAATAATAATAATAATAATATTAAGATAAATAAAAAATGATTGATTGAATAAGATGCTCATCTTCATTTAGACAGATAAAAATACATATATATATATCAAATAAAACATTAAAAATAGATGAAATAATGATAATTTATAAAGGATCATATAATCATAAAGTGGAGATCTTGCTAAATCACCACTGTATTTACAAGGAGGTAAATAGAGAGTAAATAAATAAATGATAAAAGATAATATAATATAGATAAATAATTCGGATTATCCTCCGTCACAGAGGTAATAAGAGAGATAATATATAGTAATCACATTAAGATAAACAATAAATAAGAATGATCTTTGATAAATATACACACTGAAATAATATCAATGATAGTAAAATCACATGAAGCTCAATTTATCTGCTATATGACTGATTTTGGTAATATTATATATGCGAGAAGTAGATAGTATCTCCATAAATTTGGAATTACAGAATAAATATCGAGAAGAGGAGATTACGAGACGGTGAAACCACTCACACAGAGAAGATCGAGTGGTGTGAAATATATCAAAGGTAAAGACACTAAATAAAAATGATAGTAATAAATAATGTAAGTAAAGTAAATGAACATTGAAATATAAGAACTGAATAAAATAAGAATAAAGAAAAAGAATAATAATTAAATGAATATATGAAATAGATAATAAAATGAAATAAATAATAATTAAGCTAATTTATAAAATACAAATAAAAATATAAAAATTTATTTATCACTCCCTCAATATATTATATGGATACATAATATAATACTACTAGAAATAGACATAATAATAAATCAATAATAATAATTAATAAATCACATAAATCCACTAATAAAAACACATACTTTAGATATAACCTCACATAATATCAATAATATAATAGAGTAATAGATAGACACAAACACACTCATATTATTTATGAGATAAGATTGACACTCAAGATTAATATATAGATATCAATTCTAATAGCAAACTCCGAATAAGAGTAATGGTAATAATGCACCATCACTCAAAAAGCAAGTTAGTATAAAATAATGTTAATAAATAATATTAAAAATAAAGGACAGGGCACGAGAGATTAAGAGAAGGGATGAATCATATATCACATAATATAATATAGAGATATCACACGAGACGAAGGAGTAATAAGATAATGATCAAAGAGATAAAACAGATAATAATGGTAGCCTCTAACAAAAATGGATATATGGTGAATAGTAATAACTCTAAACACCATAAAAAATTATGTTGATGTGTTTTTAATCCTTATATTTATGGAAAAATAGATTTGCCAAATAATTAATTGATTAAGTAAGTTCTAATAATAACAATTTATAAATTATATCAGAAAAATAGTAGGATGCATTAGCGGATATGACACACGGGAGAATCTCCTCATGCACGAGAAATATGGATTCTATTAGAGCAAGATTGCATCATATGCCGACACGATATTAATTAATATAAGCTAATAACTTAATACTTCATCTCATATCACTTCATATTAATTAATAATACAATTAAATAAATATTTTTAACATTCATTAAATAAATAATCAAATAATAATAATAATCCTAAGCTGACAACAAATTAAATTACAAATATATATAATTCCTATATACATAAATCAAATAAATAGACCATAATACTTAACACTACTCAATTATTTTTCACTAAAATATATTGTGCATCTTACCCATTTAGAATAATACACTACATTAAACCTAATCAAAATCAAATAACTCTTAATCATTACACTCAAAATAGATATTAAAGCTAACAAACAGCAACAATCAATCAAATCACACATCAGCTTATCATCAGCACACGCACACGCAACAATGAAATTAACACTGACTACTAACTGCCACTATCGCACAACATGCAACATACGCACTTACACATCATAGACTACACTTACGCACAACTGGCAACACAGGCACACACAATAGCACACATAAATTACTTAATATAATTATTAATATAATTAAAAATAAAAATAATTCAATAATAATAATCAATAATTAATTAAAACTAATACTATTTAAGATATTCAATTTTCAACTCACTATCTAATCACCTAATATACTATTATATTCAATTATAAATAAATACACATAAAAAACACGCGCATATGAAGATGACCATAAAGAATAATAATAATAATCACATTAAACAAAGTATAACTATAATAAATATTATGAAATATAATTAGATCTATAACTAAAATATTTAATACAGTTCTAAAATTATAATACTAATTCCTAACACACTCATCTCACATAATAATAATATATAATTAATAATAATAACTAAAACAAACTAACCTTCAAAAATCACTATATCTTAATCGATCCTAAAAACCGCTGAGGTTAATACAATTCGATGGCTAACATAGGACTGTATATTTCCTTATTCCTCTAGTGAGACAACTTATAAATATTATCTCTCCTATGTGTTTGTTTATTTGAATATTTACGTTCACTATTTATGAAGGTAATATACTTAATTTTGGATCGGTCCTTGAAAGGAATGTTCTTTTAGTTGCGTCACCTCACAGACCTACACTCGCGACAATTACGCCAAAGTGTTGAGTAAATTGCTCACACCAAACACTTTAAACACGGTATCGCCTTATTTGAACATATTTTCAACCCTGTGGCAAACAGTGAATACTTCCTTCACGTGGTTTCTCGTAACAGATTATATCACTCATGACTATATTTATTACCTCACGCATTTTTGAGTACTTATTTAATTTTAATTTTTTGTATAAAAATTTTTGATTATACGGATCTAGGGAAGGAATTAAGTTAGGTGAGTGCGCTAGGCACTCACACACGACATGAGATTTAAAATAAACTATGTCTGATAACGAATTAAAAAGACTTATTTGGAGTTAATATGAATACAAATGAAATATAAGAGTAATAAGTAATAACTTTAATTAATAATGATTAAATTAAATAAATAATAATTTTAATACTCGAAAGTGTACATGTATAGATTAATAATAATGCAAAAGGAGTGTAATAGAATAACAATATCAATAATAAAAGGAAAAAATAATAAATAATGGTAACAAATAATTAAGTACATCTTAAATAATAATAATAATAATAATAATAATAGTGGCAATATGTAAATATTAATAACTGTGGAATAGTTAAATATGGAATATATAATTAATAATCATATAAAATAACATGATAATAATCGCAATCAATAACATATTGAAAATGCATTAACTACAGCATATGATATAAATTCATAATATATTAGATAATACATAACTCTCAATACATAATATTATTATGTATAATAATTAACCAATATTAAATAATAATAATAATAAGAATAATAATTATAATCTATAAATATACACTTATATAATAACACTACGAATCTAAATTTATATTTGACAAAGTAGGTGTTTGATTCATAAAGACCATGTTATAGTATTTTTTGTATAATTCAAATATTCAGAGAACTCTGAAAAAAAAAATGAAAACTTGTTAACTCAAATTACATATTATATCTATGTTATGGTAAATTGAATAGACGTAAGCGTGCGTCTACAATGTGTGCCGGTGGTGTATGCTATCAAAGGAGTCCGCGCTATCTCTCTTAAAAAAATAGAAATGTATAATATATCATTGTTGAACTGGAATTAGACATAAAATAAATCAGAATATTTAAAAAAAATATTTAATACAACTACAATTTAAAATTATGTTTCAAATATCCTATTATGGAACTGAACCTTAACGCAGGAGTTTATTCTCATTACGTATTCATTATTTCATACATTAATTCGTATTTTTTATTTATATATTCTTAGATGTGTAAATGTTCTATATATTATTGATATCAGTGGCGGAAACTCTATGCCACATATGATTTATAACCCTTACTGATTGTATAATTCGTTATTACATACAGACTGATACACAAGATGCGATTTTCCACAATATATTGATAATAAAATGCTAACGGAATTAAAATAATAATAATAATGGCAGAAATAATAATAATAATAATACGATTAATAAAAGTAAACTCTATTTAATTATCTTAAATTATGATTACACACACTTGAGACGTTAGGTCCCACTAGATGCACTCAATAGATGTATGGATAATTGCAGATTTGCATATATCAATCAAATAAAATATTTGACAATACATTAATACTCACATCACTACAATAAGTTAAGAGAATTTGAACTCACACTTATAGTCTATAAATTAAATTTAATATAATGAATAACTATAATTAATAGAATTTTAATCAATAATCCACATTATATATAAATTAAATAATATATAAAATAATATAAAAAATAAATAATAATAATTATAAATATAAAATAATAATAATAATAATAATAATAATAACTGAATATAAATAAGACTACTACTACTTGTAATAATAATAATAATATTAATAATAATAAATAATAAATTAATTAATAATAAAATAATAATAATAAAATAATTAAATATAATAATAAATAAATAATAATTTAATAATAATATATATAATAATAATATAATAAATTAATATATAAATAATAAAATATATTAAATAGTATTTAATTAGAATAAATGTAAATAATAATAAAATAATATTTAATATTATAGTATTTAAAAATTAATAATAATTGTTATTGATATTTTGAAATAAATTATGTAATAATATATAATCTTATTATAATATAGACAGAAAATAATAAAAAAAATGTAGGGAAGATATACCTGAGAGCGAAAAACTCGGGAAGCCTAATATATAAGTTGAATCCTATATAAATAAAGAGAATAATAATATAATAATAATAATAATATAACACCAATAATTATTGTTATTCTATAAAAAATAATAATTATAAATAATAATTATTATTATAAATTATTATTAGAAAGACCAAATTAAAATGATAATAATGAATAAAATCATAGTAATAATAATTAAAATTTAGATTAAAAGAAAATAATAAGTAATATTTTCATTTATATATAATTAGTATTTAATTTAAATTAATAATGAATAATAATAATAATTAAATATTATAGTAATTAATTAATTAAATTATATAATTTATGAGTTAATTTATGATAATTAGTTGAGATTTTATTATCGTTATTAATATTATTATTATTACAGAAAAAAAATGAGGAGAGAGAGAGAGAAGAAAATGACGAAGGCGGATAAAACTCAACTAGAAAGTATACCGCCTTTAGATTGTTCTGACACCGGGAGTTGCCAAAGGATTAACTAATAATAATTGTAAAAAGAATAATTTTAATATAGATACAAAAGAAAATATTATTAATGGGAATTCTGATACAAATGGACTAGAAAATGGCACACCCAGTGCTACCGAGACACATACGAAAGGAAATGATTTATCTAGAAATGCTGAAACAAATAGTGAAGCTGCTA
>JABUQX010006158.1:0-41586 GCA_015478945.1 Trachelipus rathkii
TCTTGATGCTATATTATGTGAGTAGTGTTATATAGTCAAGGATTTTATCTTTCATTTAGTATATTGAAATAATATTCATATCAACATAATGATAATTACGCGATGAATAAGATTCAAGTTGTGAATAGTAAATTTAATACATCCATTGGTTATTAACAAAATTATGAAATAAATAATAACTGGGTTCCATAGAACTATAGAATCTTGATAGAACATCCGTCAAGTTGATTTGGTAGATAGTTCCTAGAGAATGTATTCATTATTCTATCAATATAATTTTCACATTCTGAGATAATTTAGTCTCACAACATTATTAAGTATAATGTATTTAATAAACCATTACGTAAGATAGTGTTTTCCATTTATTATCCAAACTTTAATTATCATTTTTTGCTTACTATGATATTATAATACATGATTCATATTGTATCACAAGAGCTTATTATCTGCAATGAATAACCAAAATAAAATATAAGTGCAAAGTGAATTTTATTGATATCAGCTATTAATTTTTCCAAGATAACATAGAGACAGCTACACTATACTATACTAATACTACTCACTACTAATCATTACTACTTTATTTACTATAAACTTATAATCAACTACTACTATAACTATACTACTAATAGGACTTCCAAAACTACTAACTCTCGGTACTGTTCCCCAACTTCTACTTACCTACTACTTACTCTATGATCACTACTCTTAACTGCACCCTTCACTACTACTACTAACTACTACTGACTCATAGCTACTAACCAATTACTAATCCCCACAAAAACTGTTCAATCCCATTACCCATCCTACCTAAAATAATAATAATATAAATAACTCTTCTATATATATATAACATAATAATTAAATTAATAAATAATAATGAATATAAAATAATAACAATACATAATAATATAATTATTAAAAGTTAATTTTTCCTAGTAGATTCAAGCATACAATTAATTAATACCTAATGAATTATATCTAATATATTTCATATAATATAAAACTAAATAATAATGAGGAACATACCATTATTTATGACACTAAAACTAACTATTGTAACCATTAACTGCTAAAAATGGCCAATTACCATTGTAAATAATAATTAATACACTAAATTTAACAAAATAAATACATAAAAAAGTTATAAAGAAATTAGATATCTTTAAAATAGATAAATTAAATTTAAACTCTAATAAATTATTATTTGATTCCAATAAATTTATCCACTTAATAAAATAAACATAATTATAAATTTATAAAATAAATTTATTATAATAATAATTCAATAAATATAATAATTAAATAATAATTTTAATACATAATAATTTAATAATAATTAATCATTATTAATATAATAAATATAATAATAATTAATCATTAAATAACATAAACAATTAAAATAAATAATAATAATTAATTAAAATAAATAATTAAATATAATAATTACGAAAATAATTAATAGATAATTAAATAATTAATAAATACATCATTCAAATATCAATAATTAATAAATAATATAATAATAATAACATATAATAATAAAATAATAATTAAATAATATTAAATATAATAATAATAATGAAATAATAATAATAATATATAATAATATAAATTAATAATATAATACACTAAAATTAAGATAGGAAATCAATCCGCAATGACAACAAAAGGGATAAACAAAGAATTTCACCTATCAAATAAATAATAATAATACTAATAATGATAAACTAAATTAAAGTAATTACACATTATAATTCATACATTGACATCAAATTATATAATAACATAATGAATAATTAATTAATATTAATAAATACATATCACATATCACTGAAATCATAATAATTTAAATTTATTTTATTAATAATTAATTATAATATAATCCAACTGTTAAATAACATACAGGAATAGTATTTAGTAGAAATAAACTAAGCAATATGTAATATTCACAATCAGTTATAACATTAAATATCTTCAACAACTTGACTTTACAGAATAATCTCTGTAAAGTAGGCAGTTATATCAGCTTAGCGAACGCGTTTAACAGACCTCCAAATTTCATTTTTTTATTTGTTTGAAACGACCAGAAAAGAGACCAAGCCACATCTCTTAAAATGTTGTCTCGTAACCGGGCAAAAGTAGAACCTTATCCACTCCCGAGCACAAACCAAAGTTCCTCTGGTCGTCCATCTCCATTGTATATTATGTAAATATACCTACTTACTCATTGCATATCTTATTATCGATGTGAGGTGTATATTTCATCTAATTATTAACTCTATTTATTTAGGGTATTATATTATTAAATCTATTTATTTACTCATTTATTTCAATTTCCTCCCTGAAAAGATTTATATATAGAATTGGTTAAAAGAATTCTATGTAATTATTATATATATTACTTATTGAATTAATTATTATAAATAAAATATATATATATTAAAAATTAATATTATTATTCATTGCATGTTCCTGTTTCTTCATATAGTAAATATATTATCTAATTTATTATTTAATTTATCATTTCCTCAAAATTAATTTTATCAGGTTGTTTCCAGCAATCTTCAAATTCTTCATTCAATGCCTCAAGTGTAGTAATTTATTTCTATTAGTTTCTCACCCACCATATCTAATGCATATTTCTACTAGATTAAGTAAGGATTCCAAATTTTGCGTGAAGTAGAGAATTTAGTATTAAATTATGAGGGTCTGAGTTAACGTTATTGATTGCCACGAGACAAATTAAAGAATTTTACAAATATATAATAATATTAGCTTTACATAAGGAATGAATCCCAGCTGAAGAATTCAGTGTATAAATAATAGTAATATTATTATTATAATTAATTTATATATATATATATATATATAATTAATTATATTATAATAAATATATATAATTCTTATATAATTAATATATATTATATAAATACATTATATACTTATATATGATTAACTGGTACCTTATAATTACTTAGGTATTATATACTCTTCCCTCATCAATAATCGACCTCTATAAATAGACATCATAAACTTTGAATGCGTTTCTAGGTATATATTCATAGAATACTATATTATATTAAAATTTTCACCACTCAAATGTACTACTACAAAATCACAAGGGTTAAGTTTAATCTGGCTACTATAACCTGTATATGATATATCAATATCGTAACCACTATCTCTCTCCCTTCTATCTCATATACGCTATATAATATATAGTATACGTATATAGTTCTATCTACTCTTTACTGCCTCTCATTCTTCTTCTCTCTCCATCTATTCTTCTATTTCTCTTACACCTATTCACTTTCTCTACTATACTATCTTCACTACGTACTATTATTATTACTACTCTACTCTACCTCTCCTACTCTATATATTACTATTCTTATTACCGTTATTATTCCTATCATCATCTTATACTATCGTTACTTACCTTCTCTCCTAATGACATATTCTTCTTCAATCATTGCTATTTCTTCTTTCTATTCATTATCTATTTCTACTGATATCTATATATTTCATTCACTATATAATATTACATATATCATACTACTTATACTCTATATATTATATAATCATTATATATCTTATCTATATTTCTCTTATCCTCCTTCTCTATATTTTCAACGACGATTCTGCAAACCTCCCTTTACTCTTACTCGGGCTTCTCTCCTCTTCCTCTCTGGCCCTTATCCTCTCTCTCTTTTCTCTCTCTATACCTATTTGATATTTTACTTGCTATAGTATATAATACTCATTCTATACAGCCCTATATATCCACCTACTTATACCTATTCATATTATATATATCTCATATATCTCTCTTACTCTATTACTCTCTTATTCATCCCATCTCCAATTCCTTACCACTCTTCATTACTCTGAGTGACTAGTATTATATATCATATATATATCTATATGTATAAATATATAATAAAATCCATCCCATACTACTATATATATATAACTATACTATATATTACCTAATATATACTATACCGTATTAACCTAGTATCACTGTATACTGACTCCCTCTTACTATCACCTATATATGTACACATATATATAGCACATATAAATATTTGACAGCATACTAATATGTATATATTAATTATATCCTAAACTACTCAACTATATATATATTACCTATATATATAGTATAATATATACTAGTTCACTATTTCTATATATACTAATATATATATATATTACTACAATACATACAAATGGCGGCATTGCTCACAATGCGTTAAGCGTTAATTCTTATCCCGTTACATTAACGTTAAATTTTTCGCTTAACTTTTAAACGCTTTCGTTAATTTCGAAAAGAAATAACGGAACTATTAACGAGTTAAAATTTCCCCTCTATATCCGTTAACCGTTAACTTAATTTACGAGTTTATAAAATATTTTTCTTAATCAGATTTTTTAAATTGTATTAGATTTCGATTTCGATACGATAGCAGATAAACTTTTTTTTTTTTTCAAAATTTCCTAAAACCTCCTCTCAATGCTCAAAATGTGTTTTATATTTACTCGGTTATTAATCCAGTATAGTAATGTTTAACACAGGGTTGGAAAAACTTCGAGTTTTGAGGGACATTGCGTGCTCCACGTGCTGACACCGACCTCCTCATTCGTTCAACACTATCAATTCTCGATGTCTTAAGGTGACTAATTCTAGCGACTTTCTCTTCTTAGTGTGCTGGAAGCAGCGCACATGTCCACCTGAATTCCGAAGAAAAGGACAGCCGCTCTGATCCTTCTAACTATCCGGCCCGCCCTATAGGCTGTCTCACTTGGATAATCTCTTATCCTAAGATCTTATTGAGAACCCTTCTCAACCTCTCACTCTAGACGCATCTGGATCTGCAGTTGCTCGTTCATGTGCCGATCGCTAAAGTACGGATATATGGATGATATCAAAGTCACTTACTGGAGGATACTACTTTCCCTAATATTAATCCGATAATCTATGGTTTCCGTCTCTTGGTGAAACGGTAGCTGGCACGCATTTGGTCGTAGTGGGCGCTTGACATTCCAAAAGCATTTGAACCGGGGTAATGGCACGCATCATTGCTCCTCCAAGCTCCCCTCCTTTCCTCCTCTCTTTGCTTAACTTATGTCTTAGCTTTCTTTCAAGTCGCTAATACATCGCTATGGTTTGATGGAGAGACTGTCTTCGCTCTTTTTCTGGCACATAGGGAGTTCCTCAGGTTTCGTCTTCTTCTCCTACTTTACTCCTACTTTCGATTAATGTATTCTTCTCACATGGGCGTAGGCAGGGTTTCATTTAGGGGGGCAAAGGTTGATTGATATATATAATCATATATAATATATATATATATATACTATCATATAATATAATATATATACTATATATAATATATATAGTATATATTTAATATATATATCATTTTGTAGTATATATATTGATATATATATATACGTATATTTAATATATATATGATATAATATCTATATATATATATAATTATATATATATTATATTATGAATATATATATATTTATATATATATATATTATATATATATATATATAATATATAGTATATCATATATATATAATATATATTATATATATATATATATATATATATATGATATAAATACATACAATTAATAATAAATAATAATATATATACTATAGTATATCATATATATGATATATATATATATATATATATATATATAATATATCACTATTATATATATATCATATATATATATACTAGATATATAATTATTATAAAAATTAGTGGTCTTTCAAAACTTGCTGTATTATAGTTTCTTATTTTTTCTGCAATTGTCTTTTGATGTGCTTTGTCTGCAGCTAAATATCAACGGGTACGACTTCCGAGATTGATTTAACAGCTTTGCAGCCGCCAAATGCTCATCGACATACTGAAAGTTCTTGGCGGAGAATAATCGTCAGGAGGAGAGGTGCGGCAGCAGTATAGGAAGAGAGCGCAAAAGTAATAGTATTGTATAGCTTTAGGAGCCAATTTATGGAGAAATAACGAAAACACAATTAAAACTTTAGAAAAAAATAAATATATAATACGAAATGTAATTAAATGTATAGGATGATGATAATAACTCCCTCATTAGTCTATCGATTGATGTTTTTCTTTCAGTTTTCCTCTACTACTGGTTAATTAAACCTTAAACAACTTCAGGTACTCTGGACTCTTTCGTCATAATTTTAATTTCGCCCAGATTTAGGGGGGGCAAGTAACCCTAACCCTAGCACTCCCTTTTATTGCCTATTCGACCCACATAGTTAATAAATCTCACCGCTAGAACACATTAAACTAACTAGTAATCGTACTACTCATTCACATGCAAATGACTCGTACTTGTGTATTTCATCTTCAAACCTCATTTATTCAATTCTGCTTCCATCTTTAGCCTTCTAATGAATTGCTCTCGTCTTGAATTAATTTCGAGATTATATTTATCTGCATGCTAGAATAGTAAATTATATATGCGGGACGGGATCGTTCTACATACACATATTGGGAAATATGTCAATTCTTTAAAATAACAACATACGTTTTCTAGCTAAAATCGTATCCGCTCTCAAAAATACCTTATCTGAACTTTCAAGCTATCTTATTTTGAACGGCTCCTTTCGTTTATTCTCTCACCTTGTTTGAACAATGATTAAATAATCTGACTTAATAAACATACCTTATAACACAAGATTGTTTTAGATTAGTCCACTTGTAGTCTGTGAGGTTTTGTTTCGAGAATGACTTGGATCATCTATCAAATGTGTCCATTTTAATCGTGTTTTTAAATTTAGTTTTCAGTATAATTTTACAACTGATTTTTAATTTTTAATATTAGTGTCCCTTATAGTGTTGTTTTTTTATGCTGTTGTCGTTTTCTTTACATTGTTTTTATTCGCATTTTGCAGCTCCTTTATGGTATATTATTAATATGTAAAGTTTTGAAAAATTTGGCTTATTAGGTAACTTTAGCTACCAGCTTCGGATTTTAAAACAATTTTATTTTTACTTTTATCCTCTTTATAGGCGGGGAAATAGGCAATATTTCTTCTCTCTCCGTATTTTAGTTTATTTAACCTTTTTCCTTCGTAAGGAGGTTTTAAATTTATTATTATATTTTAATTGGTATAATTTCCTAAGTGCGCAGGTTTTCTACCACGTTAGGGTATTTTTCTCCATACCTTTAATATTCTTACATTAATAGTAGTTTTATTACTTGGTTTAAGTTATTTTTGTATATAATATGCATTTCACTTTTTGTTCGTGCAAACATACTAAACGCATTTAGCAGCAATTCCATCTCAGTATAGTATGTAGATTGTGTAGTTTAATTAACTTTCGCTAATCTAAAATATTTTGTTGCTCAACTCATTCTTTCTAAATGTAAGTTAAAATTTTTTCCTCCAGTCTTATATTATAATACTTTTAAGTAAAAATTTTAAAATTTTATAATTAAAAAATTTCTTCAAGAATATATAAAAGCTTTGTATATATTATAAAGGGTTATTTTTAGGTGACGAGATCATTTTATCACGATATATATATTATTTAATTTTTGGTCTAGTCTTTGTTTGTATCATTATTTGTTTGTCACGGTGCGTGAGTGTGTCCTGATGCAGGCTTTTTGTCGTAAGGATGGCGAGGCATTTCTATTGACTTCAAAAACCCAAACATACGGCGGCTTAAGGCCTACCAACTCATGTTCTTCGCAGTGGAAACCACCTTACCCTTTATCTAATCTCTAATCCCCACTTTTTGCTCACTATGTCAGAGACTCAGATGGACTAAGAGATTTCCTCCTCATACAAGTATTAATAGTAATATCGCAACTCACAGCCAACTTATTTCATAATTGTGCACTATGCTTCATAATAAAACTTAACAAAATATCACTCCTGTAACAAACGTCTCGCTGAATTCTCGAATTCTCCTACATTTCGAATGTTCTAATTGGCGTTAAAAATTACTTTTTTCTTCTTTCACTCTTTCTACTAAATAATCTCAGTGTTTATATAGGACATAGACATTACGCTCTCATACTGGATCACAGCAGATGATTATATCACGGCTTTTTTGATATCTTACTAACTTCTCTTACGGAGACTGTTAATATCTCTCACATCCAAAATGACCACTGAAGTGTCCTCTATTTAGGGGATTTCAAATGTAGATAACACTGAATCGGAATAATGAATTGTTGCTGGTCTTTTGGCTCTTCAATACCGATTTTTTAGATATAATAAGTTGAAGAGGAAGCCGACCGAATAAATTAAATTTCAAGAATATTCTCAAACGATAATGGAACAACTAATTAAGAAAGCCCAACACTAACATTAACCGGCATTCGTACTCTAATCCATCAATATAACTATGAACACTAATAATGACCTATGTTTCTAAATTTTCACCACGTAGATTGTACATCCTATCTCTGATTTTAATATCAACCACCATATATTCGCTCTATCGGTAAAATCTAGACCACAAAATACACTTAATCTCTTTAATTTTAAATACATTTCTACTCCAACAAGACTCCATCCTGCAACTACATACGAGTTTTTTTTCATGCAAAATTATTATGATACGGTGCCGAATTAGGAGGGGATCCTTGCGTTGCTTCATACCGATATACTATTAATATAAGGATTATGAACTGCTTAGTCATACTAGGTAGAGGTCAATCGACTCTTGCTCGATTGAAGGTGAACGTCCTGCCGTACTCTGCTTATCGCCGAGTGGGTGAAATCTGCGCGCGTTAAACATTCCTGTTCATATTATCGAGTCAAAATCTTCTACCTCCTACTAACAATCCAATTATAAGCAGATTCGATCTTGCTTGTTATCTTATATGGCCATGTCAATTGCATAGAGACAAGTGAGCGTAATCGGATAGTGAGGAAAAACATTCTCGTCTCCACTACATCAACTCTTGCATAATCTTATTTTTCCCCCATAAAAAATTCCCCCTCATAATTCGGGCTAAGCACCGCTTACTGAGAAATCGTTGCAGGATACTTTCATTCGTACGAGCAAAGACGGGCTTTCATCCAAACTGAAAGTGCGAACTCACTCTACTACTATTGGCATAACTCCTATTTAAAAATCTTTCTGGCCTCATATATTATGCTTCAAAAACATACTCTTATACAGCTTCTGTCTATGTGTCTTTCGCACGTATTTCCCACCGCATTACGCTCATGATGGTTTCTGTTAGACTAATTCTCACACCTAGAAAGAGTACCAAATCTTCATCATAGGACCAATCACATCACTCTCTATACCACTCTAAATCTCAACATCCCTTGGACGACCTTCAGGCATTTAATCCTAACATTTTCCTCCTCTCTCTTCTACTTCTTCACGTGGCGAAGGGGAACCACTCGTTGCGGGATATATCCTCTGGCCTCATGGGCTTCCTGAAAATCGGGGACAGGGCTGCGGGCGCAAGCAAATCGGGCGGCACCACTCGTCGGGCCCGAAGATGGTGATCCGGAGTTGCTCCGCGTGTCCCGTGCTCATCCCCGCCCTTACGTTCATTATTACCTATATCTCTCACTGTCTACGAAATATATACTAAACAACATATGTACCGTAATTGGAAGCAGTGCACATGTCCAGACCTAGGTATAGTCTGCATGATAAACTAGAAATGAAAACCCGCTCTGATCCCTGGAAACCTATATCAACCGCGTACTAAGCTAATATGCTTGTAAATATACCTAATTCTTCCGGAAGATCTTTGGAACTCTTCCTCTAACTTCTCACATTCTTAGATCATTTACTGGAATTCATTCAGCGTTCTTAATCCGAAATCGACTCACGTAGATTACGTAACCAACGCCTGGGCGCACTGCGGAGCTCTGCGATGATTTAAGTATACCTAGATAAATTTAACTTCCTAATAATCGCTACTGACTGGTTAAGTTGTTACTATATAACCGCACCATTAATTCTTGCTGACCGATGGAAACGCCGTTGTGTTCAGCTGTGAAACGCTGGTGGCGCGTCTTGACATATTCCCAACTACAACAAAGTCTTATTTGAGGAAAGCGCGTTGTGTGGATAGAGCACGACGTACAGATATCTCCGAAGGGCGCGGCCCTTCTCTCCAAATTCTGGCGTTTCCTTTACACAATATCTACGTTGGGTGGCGTGGGTTACTGTGGATGGTCTATGTTTTCTTATATTAAATATGTCTTGCTCTAATTATTCGTCCTGTTGTTTGTTTAGAATTTTCTTCCAAGAAGATATACTACAATCTTTTATACTACAATACTACAACCTCTCGTCTTTCAAATAAGCATTTCGAAATCGATCTAAAACTCTCGGGTTCTGTCTTATCTCCTACTTTATTCCTACTTTCTCCTTTAGCATGGTTTACATGAGGCCCTTTTTCTACACATGAGCATTTATTTACATAACAATGGACGGTCGTTATTCACCGGAAAATTTTCATCATACTGGCGGAAGTGGACAAAATGCGTAAGCCCTGAGGATGCGATGTCTTCTAATTTCTTAACTCATTTTCTAATTCTAACCTTATACTTTGACCATATACTTCTTACTTTATCGGAGGACCCCACATTCTGCCTTTCGCTCTTAACACCCTTTCAGCAGGAATTCCTATAACCTCGCTGCCATAAAAACTGGATAGAAATATGTATCCTTGGGAAAGTGGGGTTTGGCGTCAACACAACCATTTTGACTGTAAATAATTACTTTCACAATTCAATCGTTTAACAGAACGTCAATTATCTACAAATCTCCTCTCTATAGTTTACACCTTGGCTAACTCTTTCGGGCTAGGTTTCTCATCGGAGTTATCGGCGGCTTCTTCTGCGTCCGTGCTCCTCGCATAGACACAATAGTAAATTTTAACAAATAATCATTGGCTCCACAGTATTAGACGCAAAAAAGATGTCATTGTTGAAACCCCTCACCATCACCCATAACAGAGTTCAGCTGATGAAATGAGGAGACGGCCATCAACAGAAACTGGGGAGTATTCATGATATATAGAACTGACGAGAACTTTTTATCACCTCATTCAACAGCATATCATATAAAAATTACTTACCAGTTATTTCACATCCCATGGGCGCTCATACGCCCACCTAGATATGGAGTAACTGCTCTCGCGATATCTGGGGGGCTCAGAGTCTTCACCCGGCATTTTGGGATAGGGTCGGTCAATCACGACAAAAAGACCTTATAAACTGGTAATGTGTCTTCTTATCTAGTTCACTCTATAAGAATTAAACCCTTATCTTAAATTTGCGGCGCATATTTTTTGTATATTTGAAATTTCGCTTTTTTTCTTCTTTTTATTCATATATGTGATTAACTTATTTGATAAGCTGAGCAATGAAGCTATATATGAATGTAATTTTTTCGTAGGATCAACCAATTAAAACTTACTTATTATTACTAATTCTAAGTTCAGTGCTACATTAGGAGTGCTGCTGTCGCGCACATTGAGTTTTTGCTGTTGTGATAATATTAAAGTAACTCCCAGACTAGTTCGCTGCGGTGCCACCTTCTTTCCTGGTGTCCTTCATAATATTTAACTGTATGGAATTCCTCTTCATCTTCTGTGTTTCCAATGCTCATAAAATAAAATATATATATATTATAATAAATTAAATATTATTATATAAATTTATAATCCAATATTGATACCATAAATTATTAATTTTGATAAAACTCATATTTCTACCGATACGGACCAAACCCCAATATATATTATACTTATAATAATAATATATAATATATATTAAATATATAATATATATATATAAAATATAATTATATATAATATATTATATATATAATATATATAAATTATATACTTTTTTTAGCATGATTGTTCACGAACTCTTTTCTTTATCCCTTAATATGTAAGCAACATCCTTTATCCACCCCAATCAACAACCAGGTTTTATGTCACAATTAAAAAATTTCTAATCCTCCACGTATCCTATTGGATCATAATCTTTTTCTTATGGATCTTTTTATCACCGATATCGCGTAATGAATTATCCTGCTATATCCTACCCCCAAAACCAGCTTTTTTCCTAAGTATTCCATCAATTACCCCATTAGTTAATTTCTCTCTATTCGCATCTATTAATTAATTCTCATCAACAGTCTCAGTCATTCAACTTGTCACTCTATTTTATAACCACTACTTATTATATCTATATAGACTACTGACATACTACTACTCAATAATAATATATAATATATAAAATAATAATTAATAAATATATAAGAATAAATAAATGATTTTAAAATTCCCTCCCCCCCCTTTCAACAATAAAGTATGTTGACAGACTAGGTATTAAATGAAGGAATAATACCAATTCCATTTAATAATACTGATATAAAAAATTTTATCATTTAATGATATGATATTCCAATCCATAAATCCTACATATTATGCAGCACGCTTAACACAAGACACACCACCAACAACAAACCACACACACAGCAGAACACCTTACAGACACACACACACACCACACAACAACCATTCTTCACAAAATATGATTTTGTGATTACACACAAATTTAGTTTTGCTAAAATTTTGTGACGTAATTATCGTTGTAATTATGTCTTCAAAATCAACATCTGTCGGATTGTTTAGATTTACATTATGGTGAAACTTTATTTTATACATTCGAACAAGAGGAACACGTTATGCCTTCGAGAACCCAAAGAGTAGTTAATCTAGCAATTGGCGTGGATATATAATAAGTATAATATAGATAATATAATATATAATAATAATAAATATAAATATAAATAATATATATTATTATATATAATAATTTATAAATAATATATATATATATATAATATAATAAATTATAATATATAATATAAATATAATATCAAATTTCAATCGTAACTGTTGGCATAACCGGGATATCATTCTCAATTTTAACACTTTCGCTTCTCATATTCTTATCCGCAGCTCTTGCGTTATTTGGATTTCTGTTGTGTATACCAGTTTTTTACCCCATAAAAATTATTGGATGGTTATGTTTTTATCGGGCAATTAGAAGGTTTCGGTACCCTTAAAATTCCTCGGGTATTTGGCGCGAATACCAACTCTTAAGGTTACAGAGCCTCAATACAATTTAAAAACTGCCTGCTTCCAAGTAACCGATACAATTAACGGAAGGTGCTTAGATAGTCGAGTGATACCGTTATAAAAAAATCGGTACTAGTGACCCGAATGCAGATACAGACTTCTCCATCCTTGGTGAAACAGAATATAGCCGACTACTACAAAATGACGATCAAAACACGGATTATCATTATAGTGATTAGCAGTTTTTATCGTATCGTTATCCGATACTTAGACTCCCATCCCTCAGATATTTTGATACAAACAAATGTATATAATATACAGACAAATCATACATTAGTTATAAATTCATTATACAAGAAACCATACATATGTATATATACAGGCTTGCTACCATTAACTACATAACACTAATATTTCCAAATAATAATAAAAGCTTGCATCAGTTATAAATATAAATAATACGTATACAGGATGCCATTAAGAAAACAATAAATCATTAATCGGTTAAAAGAAAGTTTCTGCAATATCTACAATGGCCAGGGGGGGAGTGGGTCGAAGATGTTTAGTTACCTAAGTGATATTATACAATTAAAGTATATATATAAAATAATAATAATAATAAATTATATAAAATATATTTAAATAATAATATATATATTATATATATAATATATTTCTCGGTGGAACTTGTTAATAATGTTTTATTTTCATTTTCGGGTAAGTTGATCGCCCAGAACAAAACTTTTGAGAGTTTTATATCGCAAAAATGTGTCTTTAACATTGTGGCTTGCTTGCCATCATATGCTATATACGTACAAAATCTAGTACAGGTTACAGAATAAAATCAATATAGATAACCGAACGTTCAATCGGCTACGAGTCTACGAATATGGCACGACAAAACCTCAAATGGAACTTCCCGACGTCGTAAGAGCAATCGACAGCAAAACATTACATCAAATGGATATATCCGGTTCGCACGCAATCGCGCCACGCAAGACATCAATGATAATTCCCGAGTCGAGACACTCAAGAAAATCTGTACTAGACGCCACGCTCTGTTTTTTCAAACAGTAAGACTTCAGCAGATCGTGCACAGAACGGCGACAGGAGAATCATAATAAATCAGGCCGTGAATCGAATCAAGCATCACGGAATCGATATTAAAAGACGGCCGGATTGGAGAATCACAAATTCAAAACATCCGAATAAACCCTACAAAAAATCCTACCAAACATCACCCGGAAGTAATGAACCGGAAACGAATCAAGTATCTAAAACAGGACCGGATACGAACAGGAATTAGAAATAAAAAATCTATATAAGCTCATAGATATGAACCGGAAAACTGAATCAGAATTGACGGAAATCGTAATAAAAGATTCCAAACACCCGCGATAACAACCGAACCTTCAACCAGAACCATAAACAGCCGGGAAATAATGAACCGATATCGGCTATCGGAAAAAAAAATCTCAAACCACTCCGAATCCTGAATCAGAAATGCAAAACAGTCTGAGAATATGCCGAATCAGAATCTAGAAAATGCAACATGCCGGAATGAACAGGAATCAAAAGCCGGAATCAGAAAAATCCATAACGGAACCGTGATATCTTCCCTTATAACCTATCGAGTGGAATGAAAAAAGCCCGACCTGTATTTTAATGTCTTTCACAAGTTCTCCCTTATTGTTAAGTTTATGTAAAGCATGTAATTCATTTCCGCGTGAGTTCATACACATGCAAAATGCAGACTATTTTCCATCTTTTCTGCGCAACACTTGCGAAATAATATACCGTATATAAATATAAAATTATATATATATATATATATATACTATAAAATATATATATATAATAATATAAATATTATTAAATATATATATAATAATTAATATATATATATATTTATTATATTAGTACAAACAATTGAGGAAATCATTCTGTAAGCGAAAGGGGTATATTTTTTTTATTTTATCTAACAATTAAATGATAGAATAATGGTAATCAATGTATAATAACAATTTAAAATGCAATCAATTCATTGGTTAACACAACAGATCAGTTCACAGTCATTAATAATATTCATATGCACTTATAAATCTATATATCACCACAATCTCCGGTCTTATATACGAGCCGAAGCCTATGCGACTTCTCTCTTGTCAACTGAAAGTCTACACTGCCTATGCTATTTTCTCAGATGCCAGCATTCTCCCTGTTGAGCGCTCAACCGACCGTGGAGCTCACTCGTCACAAAATAGGCCATAAAAAACAAAAAAGGTTGTTAAATATTCAATAATAATAAACATTACATATAAATTCGATACTCAGATGCTACTTGAGTTATGGAATTAACTAACTGTAGTGTATATCTTCCCACAGTTTTTTTTGTTTTTTTTTTTTTTTTTTTTTTTTTTTTTTTTTGAAAGAAATATTGCATATATATATAAAACCAAATCTTATTTAAAACTATACATTTTAAATACATAAAAACAAAAAGACCTTCTTGAATCCCCGGGTTGACTATTTAACTCTCTATCAATACACCTTCCTGTGACTTGTAAGGAATTGCGGGAATTTTTACTACTATTCAGTGTTTGGCAGCATCGTTCGTCTATAGTATTAGATAGAGGAAAAAGACGATTTTTTTTTTACTTGAAGTATAAAGTATCAAAAATTCAACTACTGTCTAATTCTAAGAATTGCATGCATATTTTGAGTGGCCCTCCCCTTTTTTTCTTCCTTTTTTTTTTTTTTTCTTTTTTTTTTTTATTTTTTTTTTTTTTTTTTTTTTTTTTTTTATTATCTATTCATTGTCACTCTTATATATTATATTTATTTTATTACCTATTTCTCTTCGGTTGGGGGCCCTGTATACATATATATATATATATCGATTACCCTTAATCAAATCAACATAAAATAGTCATTTCTCTGCAATAATGAATAGGAGGAAAAAGGGTTCTAAACACACAATGATTTTTAAAAATATATAATTCACAAATATAAATTAATGTTTAATTTCGCAAATTCTCTTACGTAATAATTCCTTAAAATTGTTCTAAAAAAATTCAAACATATTCACAGTAACAATTCAATAATAAAATTATTGGAACCAATAAACAAAACTACAAATCTTTTTATAAATAACAGCAGCTATCGTTAAACCTACAATTCCAATAACCTAATTTTCAATTTACTATTTCGCAACCTTAGACATCGGCTATTGTGATGTTTACATAGATGTATCGTCTTTACTTTTAAACCCAACTCGACTATATTCCTATTAGTATGACTAATATAACTGACAATACTTTTTTCTCAACCAATGATCAATAACACCAAACCCGATCTCTTCAGAATCCAGCTGCGGCCGAATCTCCTGACTCAAGACGATCGGACTATTTCACCAATCTACGTCCCTATGCGTCCCGAACAAGTCTCCTCGACTCATCAACTGTAAATCTTCAAGATGAGTCCGATGATACCAAGCAATTAATCTCGGAACGTAACTCGCTTTGAAGTGACTCGTCAAAACCGACTAACTAAAAATACACATAATAAATTCATCAATAAAAATCAATCGAAAATTTCTTTTACTTTAAAATATAAATCTTTACTCAATTTTGACTTACAAATTTCCCACTTAGTTACAACTTATAAACTTTTATTTATTTATAATCTACAAATTAACTTAATTTCAAAATAGTTTCTACTTAGCGTGTTCTCTCACGGGTTTCTTTCGTATTTTATTTGTTTACTTTTTCACTCCAACAACTTTAAGCTTTTTCTTTACTAACTTCTTTTTCGTACTTCCCAGGTTTCTTTTCGAAGACAATCTGACCTCCGTTCAAAAAATCTCAATCTAACTTACCTGTCCATGCTTAGCTGGTTGGTTAATTCTTAACAATATATATATATATATATATATATATATAATAATATATATAGTATATATATATATATATATATAGTATATATATGATATATATATAATATATATATATATATATATATATATATTTAATATATACGATAATATATATTTAATATATATATATATATATATATATAATATATATATATATATATATATATATATATATATATATATATATATATTAATTACTAATATATATATATATATATATATATATATATATATATTTTATATATATACTTTTATGAGATATATATAATAAAAATATATTATATATATATAATATTATATATATTATATAACAATATATATATATATTATATATATATATATATTTAACCTAAATGTCCCTTTGAAGTGACGTATAAAATTGAATAAGTATTTTATTAGGTTTCTCACTTTCCAAGAAACTATAGCGTTATGAACATGAGAACATGAACATGAGAATGAGAATATGAACATGAACATGAGAACACACTAAAACAACATTCATATTCCCCTTTTGCACTGATATGCACTACCGACCAACAACACAGAGAGAAAACACACAAAAGAACATACAAATATCTACTTTGCAATAATGTACCCTCCTAAACAAGAACACTTACAGAACACGAAAAAACGAACAAAAAGATATCCCCCTTTTCACAGACTCTTATTCGCTGGCACTGTCATTTGGCATTTTATATAAAAAGATAATAAAGGGTCTCTTTGAGCTCCAAGCCAAAAGCTGTTGGGAAGGTTCTCTTTTTCTCTCTTATATTAAATTTAGATTTTAATCTCAATAGGTTAGAAAAAGATGGAAAAAAGGCTTTAAAGTGTGAATAGGAGATTAGAAATATGTTAGTAGAAAGAGATAGATAGATAGATAGATAGATAGATAGATAGATAGATAGATAGATAGATAGATAGATAGATAGATAGATAGATAGATAGATAGATAGATAGATAGATAGATAGATAGATATATAGATAGATAGATAGGTAGATAGATAGATAGATAGATAGATAGGTAGAGATAGATAGATAGATAGATAGATAATTATAAATAGGTAAATAATTTTTTTTCCATACATAAAGACTTAAGTCAACATTTTTATAGGCGTTTCCTTTGGAAAGTTTAAGATCAAAACTAAATTGCTTTCAAGTATTATTTGCATGCAAAGATAGATAGATAGATAGATAGATAGATAGATAGATAGATAGATAGATAGATAGATAGATAGATAGAATAGATAAGGATTAGATGATAGAATAGATAGATAGATAGATAGATAGTAGATAGATAGAGTAGATAGATAGAATAGATAGATGAAATTGAGAGAGAGAAAGAGAGAGAGAGAGAGAGAGAGAGAGGAGAAAGAGAAGAGAGAGAGAGGAGAGAGAGAGAGAGAGAAGAGAGAGAGAAGAGAGAGACGAGAGAGTAGAGAGAGAGAAAGAGAGAGAAGAGAGGAGAGAGAGAGAGAAGAGAGACGAGAGAGAGAAATTGAAAAGTAATAAAGAAGGAGAGAATATAGAGAAACATTGTAGATAGAACACGGAGGAATAATGAATGGGGAATTCTTTTATATTAAATCACCGCAATAAATTTAAGATACCCTGTATTCAAAACGAAATAGGTACACACAAGTCAATTGCACATTAAGGTTCATACACGGTACACTACACACGCAAAACACATTTAAAATATACACCTTACATGGGAAATTTTGAAGTACCATATAAAAGTGAATAAGTAATTTATTAGGTTGCACACTTTACATAAAAGGATATCATTACTTACATATAGGAATGAAAGGGTGAAAACACAAATGTACTGATGTCAACACCTGAGCAGGAAAAGTGAGAGACCACACTGATAAAAATAATAGATAACGAAAATAGAAAATATAAAATACAGGAGAAAATAAAGATATCTTTTTTGGAATGACGTAAACTTAGGAAAAAAAATATTACATAGACAATTTTAGATATCCCCTTTTCACAGACGCTCATTCGCTTGACATTGTCATTTGGCATTTTATTATAAAATAAAGGATAATAAAGGGTTTCTTTGTGCTCCAAGCCAAAAGCTGTTGGGAAGGTTTTCTTTTTCTCTTTTTTATTAAAATTAGATTTTAATCTCAAAAGGTTAGAATAAGATGGATAAAGGGTTTGAAAGTGTTGAGATAGGAATCGAAATAGGTTAGTAGAAAGAGGAAGAGAAATAGATAGATAGATAGATAGATAGATAGATAGATAGATAGATAGATAGATAGATAGATAGATAGATAGATAGATAGATAGATAGATAGATAGATAGATAGATAGATAGATAGATAGATAGATAGATAGATAGATAGATAGATAGATAGATAGATAGATAGATATAAGAAAAAGCAAAGAACTTAAAGCTACGACGAAGCTACGTCAAAGGAAAGGGGTATGCCAAATTTGAGGGGGATACGATGTCTCTAACACTCCCTATTGGGGGTGTCCGAGGACTTTTGGGACAGAGTTGGTATCTCAAGTCGCTACCCAAGTCCCAACTACTAACCGATTTTTCTGATTAGTTTTAAAGATCTTATTATATTTTTAAAACAATTGTATAAGGGGACTAGCATATGTAGCCGAAGTCAATTTTTTTCATAATTTACGTTTTCGAACAAAATGTACAGCACAGTGCATAGCGAAAAAAGTTTGAACTTTTTTTCTCTACATTTTTATAACTTAATAACAGCATGTTTAGTTGTGAATTTGTTTATTGAAGGGCAAGATCCAATTTGATAACTCTCGATATGAGGTGCAGGGTGATAGTAGCCTCTAAATTTCCGCCCCCACCCTAAAAATGGACATAAAATTCGGAATTTTCAGCCGAATTTGATTATATAAACACCAAAATGTAGCTTTGTTTTCCCTCTAAAACGTTGTTTTCAAATGTTTTTATGTGTCTGTAGTCATTCTTTCAGAATTTTCAATTTTTCAAAACCCATGTTTTTGACATTATTCGTATCAACTTCCATAATTTTTTCCGAAATGACTTTGAAATCTATGAAAATATGCATAGATAGGTCCATTATCTAAAATAGTACAAGAAGTACATTTTCGATTTTTTGAGTTTTGTGCACAGCGTTGTCCAATTTCCAAACCCATTTTTTTTGGATTTTGAAATGGAAATTTGCGATATTTTTTTCTGTTCAAGCGAATAGAATGAAATTTTCAGGGCATATGTAATCGGGCAATATGCATCTTGTATTTATCATAGTTGTTGTTGTATTATTCTGGCGAAAAGAAATTGTTTTAAAAAGGTTTCGATTTTAATTTTTTTTTGATAATTGTGTTCCGAGGAGAACGGTGGTATGAATCGAATTAAACTAATCGCAATTACATAAGAAATTGACTGAAAGTATAAATGTTGCTATTCTTCCTTTGAACGTACGAGTAAGCCCTGAAAATCTATCTCAACTTCGCCCGATTACCAAAAAATTATCGCAATTGTTTCCATTTCGAAAAATTTAATTAAGAAAAAGTGGGTTTGGAACATTGGACAAGACGCTGAGCATGCAAAACTCAAAAGAATCGAATTAAAATGGCTCTCAGTTACTTCAAGTTAGTATAGTGGACCTTTTCTAGTTGAATATTGTCAGATTTGTAAGTCCTTTTGGAAATATAGAATGATGGAAGTTGATACGATTTAGAAGATTGTCAAAAGAACATGGAATTTGGGTTCACTGAATTTTGAAAAATTGAAAATTCTGAAAGAATGACTACAGACAGAAAAACAACCGAAGAAAAATACGTTTTAGAGGGCAAAAAGAAGCTACATTTTTTGGTTGGTGTTATGATAGTCCAGAATCGGCTGAACATTTCCGAATTTTAGTGTCCATTTTAGTGGTGGGGCCTGAAAATGGGCTCAGCCGAGCCCAAATTATATCTTGCGTGGTGAAACAACGGAAAGTGGATATATAGATTATATCACTAATTGATAAATTTGGTTTGACGTTACGTTAGGTTTTGGCATAAGATTTAAGCTTGTTTTTTAATTATTTAAAAGGTGTCGAACACCCACTTTGAATTTTCAATTAAGGTTTTTCAGATTTTTTAACAGACTTTCTGCAATTATTTTGACCTTTTATCAATTTATAAAAATCGTGTTCGGATCCATGTAATCAATATGAATAAAACTCACTACAGAGATAATAGATCTATGATCCGAAAATTTTACAAAATAACGTCAGAAAATTTTAACCAGCTAATTTATTTTCGTTTTTATAAGGATAACCACGTACTCGATGTTTTGTTCCGATTATGACAATATCGATTTTCATAATATGTTGGGATGTTGTTTTGCGATAATCGTAGTATTTGTTTTTACGAATTTTCAACCATTGTTTGATGTATTATGAATCGATAAATTGTAATGTAAATAATTAAAGAGGAAAAGCTAGAATAATTATTTCCACACGAGATTTTTTTTATCTGTAGCCTAGAAAAAAAAAAAAAAAAATAAAAAAAAAGATATACGCTACGAAATTAATATATATATAGTATATGCATATATATATATATATATATATAATAAATATATTATTAGGTGTATATATATATATAATATATAGTTATTATATATATATATATGTATTATATATATATTATTTATTATATTATATATTATATCATATATATTATAGATTAGGTATGTATATTATGTATTACTATAGTATATATACATATATAGTTTAATATATAGAGATATATAGTGATATACTATAGTATATAATTAGAGTATAATTAATTATATATATTTGATATATAATTATATATTATATATTATATACTATATATATATATATTATATATATCTATATATATATATATAAGTATATATATATATTATTTATGTCTATATATATATTATATAATAAGTATATATATATATATGTATATATTATAGTAGTTGGTAGGTATATTATGGTTGGATGTTTATGGATATATATTTTATGTAAGTAGATATAGTATTGATTCATTATATATTGGTATATAAATATATATAGTATAATATATAGTATATAGTAGTTATATGTTAGTTATTAGTATTCATGTATAGTGGGAGTATATATTTATTGACATGATACAGCCACTCACGGCAGGGACTTGATTCAAAATGAGTAGGTGCAAAAAATAAAGTAAAAATAAAAAAGCAAAAAAAAATTAAAAATAAAATGTGAGAAAGCAAACTCCACGCCTGTTCCTATGCGCTTAACACAATCACCTCAGTGGGTCAGACGCGGGACTTAAATAGAGAAGATTGAATATTGCATGGCAGACTTAGAAAAATTGTCTTTGAAATTCGAATAGAAAAGAAATGAAACATGCGAGGATAGGTAAAATTAGCGAATCATAAGTTGCTGTAGCATTATCCAATAGCTGATTATTAATAATGAATGTTTGTGCCGGTATATTATGGACCCGTTATTTTTTTGCCTCAAATGATGTCTGGTATTTGTTTATACGTTGAATGATAGTTTCTATAATGTTACAGAGTTAGGAATATGTGGATTAAGTTAACTGTTACGGCTTCTGAAAAATTGTCCCTGTGCTAACCATGCGTACATTGGGACGTATGAAAATGTTTAATTTATGGACTTTATGGTTCTGATAGAATATATGCTACTTTCTGGTCGTGTGACAATATATTTACGCAATCGGGGGAGAGAGTTTTTAAAAACTATTTTTTAAATAGTAGAATGGTTAGAATCATATATAATATATATTAATATATATATATATATAATTATATAATATTATATATATATCTATATGGTAATATATATATATATTATAGTAGTATGTTAGTACAGTATATATATATATAATATATATTATATACTAGTATGATATAATATATATATATTATAATATTATTATTATAATATATATACTATATTAGTATATATATATGGTATATATATATTGATATATATGTTTATGGTTTTATAGTTTATAATATTATATTATGTATTATTATTATATGTGTTTATATTGAAATTATATATTATATGTACTGTATGATTTATATATTATTAGTATGTTTGTTATATGTATATATATAGTTTTGATGATTAATATTATATATACTATCATAATATTATATATATAGTGTGTGTAGCGTGTGTAGTGTGGATGTGTATTATTGGGATATTGTGTGTAGTTATTTTATTTGTATTTTATGGTTATTAGTTATTGTTATATATATATATATAGTATAGGTATTATATTTGGGGGTTTTTGTTACTTAATGTATATTTGATTATATATGATATATATAATCATATATATATATATATATATATATGTGATTATATATATATATTAGTTTTAGTAATATATATATATTTATTATATAATATAGTATAATAGTATATATTATTTATGAAACCTTAATATCACTTTGAAGGTGAACGTATAAATGTGGTAATAAGGTATTTTATTAGGTTTCGTGTACTTGTTCCAAGAAAGTATATTCAGTTATGAACTTGGGAACATGAACAGAGAGCAATAACGCACTGAACGAGTGAGTAGATATGATGACATATAGTATGAAACATGAGATACCACACTTAAAAGAATATTCATATTCCCCCCCCCCCTTTGCATGCTGATAGTGGTCAACTATCTCGACTCCAATGAAACACAGAGAGAGAACACACAAAAAGAACATACAAATATGTTCGTAACTTTGCAAATATATGTATCCCTCTCTCTTAAACAGAGAACCTTAGCCGAAGCATCACGAAAAAATCCGAACTTAGGTGCAAAAGATATCCCCTTTTCAGCAGACTCTTATTCGCTGGCACTGTCATTTGGCATTTTAATATAAAAAGAATAGATAAAGGTCTCTTTGAGCTCCAAGCCAAAAGCTGTTGGGAAGGTTCTCTTTTTCTCTCTTATATTTAAATTTAAGATTTTTAATCTCCAAATAATAACTGTCAAATAAAATTGGAAAAAAGGCTTTAAAGTGTGAATAGGAGATTAGAAATATGTTAGTAGAAAGAGATAGATAGATAGATAGATAGATAGATAGATAGATAGATGATGAGATAGGAGAATACGATAGATAGATAGATAGAATAGAATAGATAGATAGATAGATAGATAATAGATAGATAGATAAATAGATAAATAGATAGATAGATATATAGAATAGATAATTAATTAATAAATAGGTAAATGTTTTTTTTCTTCCATAACATAATGAAGAACTTAAGTGAATCATTTTTATAGGCGTTTTCCATTTGAAGTTTAAGATCAATAGCAATTGCTTTTCCAAGAGGTATTTCTTTGCAATGCAAAGAAAGATAAGATAGATAGATAGATAGATAGATAGATAGATAGATAGATAGATAGATAGATAGATAGATAGATAGATAGATAGATAGATAGATAGATAGATAGATAGATAGATAGACATAGATAGACTAGTTAGAATAGATAAAGGATAGATAGATATGATAGATTAGATTAGAATAACATTAGATAGATAGATCAGAGGAGAGAGAGAGAGAGAGAGAGAGGAGAGAGAGAGAGAGAGGAGAAGAGAGAGAGAGAGAGAGAGAGAAGAGAGAGAGAGAGAAGAGAAGAGAGAGAGAAGAAGAGAGAGAGAAAGAGAGCAGAAAAAGAACATCAGAAGAGTGAGAGACGAGAGTAGAGAGAGAGATAGAGAGAGAGAGAGAGAGAGAGAGAGAGAGAGAGAGAGAGAGAGAGAGAGAGAGAGAGAGAGAGAGAGAGAGAGAGAGAGAGAGAGAGAGAGGAGAGAGCAAGAAGAAGAGAGAGAGAAAGAGAGAGAGAGAAATTGAAAAGTGATTAAAAGAAAGGAGAAATAAAGGAGAACATTGCAGATTTAAACACGGAGGAAATATGATTGGGGATTTCTTTTAATATTAACCGACACACCGCCATAAATTTAGGATGCCTGTATTCAACAACGAATAGATAACACACATAGGCTACTCGTTCGATCGGTTGTTGGGTGTGGGTGGTTTGTGGTTTGGTTTGGTGGTGTGTTGGGTTTGTGGGGTTGGTTGTTGGGGGGGGGTGTTTTTGTGTGGTGGTTGTGTTGCTATGTTGTAGCAGATGTTGTGGTTTTGCATGTACAATGCACATAAAGTTCGTACGGTACACACACACGCAAACACATTTAGAAATATAACCTTAATGGGAATTTGAAGTGACATATAAAATTAAATAAGTAATTTATTAGGTTGCACACTTTACATAAAAGGATATCATTACGTACATATAGGAATGAAAGGGTGCAAACACAAATGTACTGAAGTAAACACCTGAGAAGGAAACACACATAAAAATATAGATAACAGAAAATACAAAATATAAAATACAGGAGAAAATAAAGACATCCTTTTTTGGAATGAAGTAAACTTAGGAAAAAAATATTGCATAGGCAAAGTTAGATATCCAATTTTCACAGACTCTTATTCGCTGACATTGTCAATTGGCATTTTATATAAAAAAAGATAATAAAGGGTTTCTTTGTGCTCCAAGCCAAAAGCTGTTGGGAAGGTTTTCTTTTTCTCTTTTATATTAAAATTAGATTTTAATCTCAAAAGGTTAGAAAAAAGGAGGATAAAGGGTTTGAAAGTGTTGAGAGGTGAATCGAAAAGGTTAGTAGAAAGAGGAAGAGAGATAGATAGATAGATAGATAGATAGATAGATAGATAGATAGATAGATAGATAGATAGATAGATAGATAGATAGATAGATAGATAGATAGATAGATAGATAGATAGATATAAGAAAAAGCAAAGAACTTAAAGCTACGACGTAGTTACGTCATAGGAAAGGGGTATGCCAAATTTGAGGGGGATACGATGTCTCTAACACTCTCTATTGGGGGTGTCCGAGGACTTTTGGGACAGAGTTGGTATCTCAAGTGGCTACCCAACTACTAACCGATTTTTCCTGATTAGTTTTAAAGATCTTATTATATTTTTAAAACAATTGTATAAGGGGACTAGCATATGTAGCCGAAGTCAATTTTTTCATAATTTACGTTATCGAACAAAATGTACAGCACAGCGCATAGCGAAAAAAGTTTGAACTTTTTTCTCTACATTTTTATAACTTTATAACAGCATGTTTAGTTGTGAATTTGTTTATTGAAGGGCAAGATCCAATTTTGGGCTGGGGCGTAGCCTAAATTTCCGCCCCCCTAAAAATGAACATAAATTTCGGAATTTTCAGCCGAATTTGACTATTTAAACACCAAAATGTAGCTTTGTTTGCCCCTCTAAAACGTTCTTTTCCGAGTTTTTATGTGTCTGTAGCTTTCTTTCAGAATTTTACAATTTTTCAACTCCCATGTTTTTCGACTTCTTACCGTATCAATTCCACTAATTTGTTTCCGAAATGACTTTAAACTTGAAATATGCATAGATAGGTCCATTATCTAAAATAGTACAGAAGTAATTTTTCGATTTTTTGAGTTTTATGCTCAGCGTTGTATACTTTCCAAACCCATTTTTTTTGGATTTTGAAATGAAAAATTGCGATATTTTTTTTTCTGTTCGAGCGAATAGAATGACATTTTCAACGCATATTTAATCGGGCAAGATGATCTTTTTTACTTAGATAATTTTTGTATATTCTAAAAATAATTTTTTTTTTTTAAATTTTCGATTTTTTTTTTTTGTAAATTTAAATTTTCCAAGAAAACAATCAAAAAATAATTGCATATACAAGAATGATCTTAAGCTAAAAATGCTTGCATCTTCTCTCGGACTTAATAAGCCTGAAAATTCATCCACTTCGCCCCTACAGAAAAAATCTATCAGGTATTTGCGGTTGTGTGCGAGATTCAGCAAAGAGTGCGTATGGAATGAAATGACAGATAAGTCATTTACGAAAAACCGAAACGGTTGCTTCTGTCACTATTTTAGATTAATAGAACCTTCTATGCATATTTCAAGTTTGAAGTAATTTCGGAAAAAATTATGGAAGTTTATACGAAGAATGTCAAAAACATGGGTTTTGAAAAATTGAAAATTCTGAAAGAATGACTACAGACACGAAAAACACCGCAAACAACGTTATAGAGGGCAAAAAAAAAAGCACAATTTTTGGTGTTTATATAGTCAGAATCGGCTGAACATTCCGAATTTTATGTCCATTTTTAGGTGGGGCTGAAAATGGGGCTCAGCCCGAGCCCAAAATTATATCTTGCGTTGAAACAACGGAAAGTGATATAAATTATACACTAATATAAATTTGTTTACGTTACGTTAGGTTACATAGATTTAATCTTGTTTTTTTAATATTTTTAATGGGTGAAGCTCTTTTTATTACAATTAAGTTTTATTTTGACTTTATTACCTATTTAACACCCTTCTTATTATTTACGAATGTATTGATTCTTTCTCCTCGTTCACCCTAAATTGCATTGAATATTAATTTTAAGGCTTCGGAAATTCCAGCTAACTTAGTACCTTTGTGAATGAGCCTTTGCTATAATCGTTTTTATCACTATCGATGTTTTTTCCGATTATTGACATATCGATTTCATAAATTTTTTTCGATAATCGATATTTTTTTACGAATTTCAACCATTTGATTGTATAGAACAAAATGTATGTAAATAATTAAAAGGAAAACTAAATAATTATTCCACACAATTTTTTTTACGTACGCTAGAATAAAAAAAATAAAATAAAATAAATGATATACCTACGTACAATTATTATTATATATACTAATATATATATGATATATATATATTATATATATAATATATAATATAATTATATATAATATATTTATATATATTATTCTAATATATATTATAATATATATATTATATGATATATATATCTATATATATATATACTTAAATGATATTTTATATTTATATAATATATTACTATATATATAATATATACTATTATATATATATATATTATATTTATATATATATATAATAATATATATTTATATCTATATAATATATATATATTAATATATATATACTATATTATATTACATAGATACCACCACTCACGGCAAGAAGGCACTTATTCAAAAAGAGAGAGGGCAAAAAATTAAATTGAAAATAGAAAAGAGCAAAAATAAAAATAAATGGGAAAAAAACCCACCCTGTTCCTTGCCTAACGCAATCAGCCTCAAGGTGGAGGGCGCAGACGCGGGACTTAATAGAGGAAGATTGATATATAAAGATAGATATAGATAGATTAGATAGAATAGATAGATAATTTCTTGAGAAATTCGAATTAAAAAAAATTATAAAATTTTGCTAGGATATAGGTAAATTAGCGAATATATTCTGTGACACAAAGCTGATTTTATAGATTGTTGAGGTATATTAGGACATATTTTTTACTTAAAAATGTCTGCGTACTTTTTTTAACGGTGAAATAGTTTCTATAAACAAGTTTAGGAAGTGAATAAGTAACTTGTTTACTTTCAGAGAATTGTCTTAGCTACATGACGTACATTGGGCGTAGGGAATTTTTAACTTTATTGGAGTTTTATGGTTCGATAAATTAGTATGGTAGTGGACACGATGACCCGCTGTATTTACAACGGTGGGAGAAGTTATTTTAAAATATTTTTAATATGTTATGAATGATTAAAATCAATATATACTATATATATTATAATATATTATATATATATTATAATATATATATATATATAATATATATATATAATATATATATATATATATATACTATAATTATATATATATATATATATATAAATATATATATATATATATATATATATATATATATATTATATATATATATATTATATGTATATATATATATATATCTTTATATATATATATTACTTATATAATATATATATATCTATATAGTATATATATTATATATAATATATGATATATATATATATATATTTACATATTATTATTATTAATATAATATATATATAATATATATTTATATAATATATAGTATACTATATAATATATACATAATATATATATATATATATATTATATATATATATTACTATATATATATACTTATCAAAAAATATAATATATATAACTATTATATATATATATATATATATATTATATATATATAATATACTATATATATATATAATATAATATAATATATATATATAACTTATGTCACTTGAAGATGACGTATGAAATTGAGATAAGTATTTTTTAGGTTTCTCAGTTTCAAGAAAGTATTTACGTTCATGAACATGAGAAATCGAACAATGGAGAATGAGACAAATATGAACTTGAAAAAGTTGCAAACTTCTTAACCAAGATAAAATAGAAATTCCTCCGTCCCAGAGATATGCACTACCGACAACAGAAGAGAGAAAAACACCACAAAAGAAACATTCAAAGAGTATCTACTTTGCAAATAATTACCCTCTAAACAAGAACCAACTTAACAGAACACGAAACAAAGAACAAAAAGAATCACCTTTTTCAGCAGACTTTATTCGCTGGCAAATTGTCATTTGGCTTTTATATAAAAAGATATAAAGGGCCTCTTTGAGCTCCAAGCCAAAAGCTGTTGGGAAGGTTTCCCTTTTTCTTAGATTATATTAAATTAGATTTTAATTGTTTATAAGTTGGAAGAAGAAGTAGAAAGGAGTTTAAATTGAGAATAGGATATTAGAAAAGAGGGAAAAGATGATAGATAGATAGATAAGATAGATATATAGATAGAAATAGATAGATTAGATAGACTTTATTCTTTATTATCGTAAACAAGTACATTTTATTAAAAGTAATAAAAAAATAAAAATCAAGAACTAAAATAACCATAATAATATGTAGGAACGCATCTCAAGAATCTTCGACCAAGTTTTAGGAAAGAATAGTTAGAAACGAACGACGAAGAGCCATGCTGTCATTGTTTACATCATGTCACGTGCGTGAGAGAAACCTCATGAAAGTAAATAATTGACAGGTAATGCATATTATATGCATTCTTGCTTTTATCAATAAAGTTCACAATACAAGAGACGCTATGTAAATTCTTATGGTTGTAGCTGTCATAGTAAAGTGATTTTTATGAATGATAAATTAGCATCCAGTTTCGTCCCCCATTGGTCCTCTGCCCCCTTTGTCCTTATCGCATCCTACCTAACTACCCCATCCCCCTTCCCTCTCTTAATTGTGATAAAAGTTTCTTCAGTAATAGTCATTAGATAGAATCCTCAATCTTCTACATATATATATTATTATATTATATATAATATATAATATATATATTATATATATATATATATAATATGTTTGTGGACAAAATACTTTACGGGCCACCACGGAACGGGAGATTCGGTAAATTTTTTTATCTATATAATATATTATATATATATATATTAATTATATATATATATTATATTTAATATTATCTTTACGCTTTTCAACTGATCTTCACTGCTTTTTTGGAATCAGCTCCCACAAAAATGTGATATCATCTTATTTTTCACTGTTTTCTGCATTTCACTATTAGTTATATTAAATATATAATATATTAAAATATATATATATATAATTATAATTATAATATATATTATATATTAATATATATATTATATATATAATATTATATATACTATATATATATATATATATATTAATAGAGAGAGTAGATAGAGAAGAGAGAGAGAGAGATAGAGGTGACAGTAAGATAGAGTGATTTAATAGGTAATTAGCTCGTAAATATACTTAGTAACATACCTAACAATGCTCAATCTGTTTAAGAATGGTATCATATAATACAAATTATAATAATAAATAACTTCTATGATATTTAATAAAACGTTTTTTTCCAGATCAACGTCTCACTACTATACATTAAAACAGGATAAATACTACCATATATTGTATGACCCTCATGCACAATTTCGCAAGACTTAGTCTTTAGTCGCTCACACAAACGGAATTAAATAATTGTAACCAGGAAAACCGTTCTCTTCGCATTACATACTCCTAACTTTTCACTACTTATCTAGTTCATTCTCATTTATTCTGAGCATGTTTTTCATTCTCCTTATCTCATTTTTTCTTATACATTTACGTCGTTTATCGTTCAAATCACATAAACCTTCTTATATATATTTTGGTATCATATCTAAAAATAAGTATGGCATAATTTTATCGCATTTTGCTTAAAACCAAGTAAAGGGCACCTAAATAAATGTATTTACAATATTCACAGCAATTTTTGTTATATCGTTTGGGTTATATTTTTATTATTTTTATAACTATATATATGTGTGCTAGTAATATATATATATATAGTATTACGTCACTCTTAATATTCTGTAGTAGATACTATATTTATTAATATATATATATATATATTTACTATATATATATAATTAATTATATATATAATATATGAAGATTATATGAAAAAGGATAATATAAGAAATTGAGATTTTATTAATATTTCCAAATTAAATTTAACTCATCGAACATTTTGAGTCTCATCAGGATACTCTATGAATATAATAAACATATGCACTTAAAAGAAGTAAAAAATAATCATGTATTTTGACCAAGAAATAGAACTCTTTTATCTACTCACCGATTTGTGATTTCTTAAGAATATACGATGAGTAATATGGCTTTCTTTCCCTTATACATATTATTATACTTAACAAATACATTTTGAATGTTAAAAAAATAAACACAATATAATAAAACAGGAAATTAGAGAATTACTGTACATATTTTATAAATTCCCATTCTGATAAGGTTTAACAAAGATGATGGCCAGCATTGGCTTTATTTACCGAAACATTCATTAACCATAGGTTCACCTCCATTTCTCCAACGTTGAACCAAATTTCCTCTGTAATATTTGTTTTTATTAACCATACCAAACCAGAATGATATAAATCAATTCTCAGCTGTAATAATCAAGTTTGATGGTGCACTAGTGAGAATCTATAAAGTATATCGGTAATATATCGAATATATAGCTTAGATGATATATCGATAGTATCATTTTTCTCGAGAGAGATCATAAATAGATTATTCAGAGGAAAAGTTAGGGTCTCGAGGATGCTTACATGATTTAAAGGCATTCTAAGGAAACAACATTTAAAGAAACGTGCAAATGATAAATATCGATATATTTATTGTAGAATTCTATTCCTTATTGGGTAGTTTTGTACAAGTTATTATATTTATGCGCCAATTAAAAGGATGGGACGAAATACTCAAATCTTTTCCCATTATTTTCACTGGGAATAAAAAACTGGTACGCGCATAAATTCAACTGATGATCATTCGGGACCAGAATACTTGGTATTGCTTATAAGTTCTTAATATATATTATATATATATATATATTTTTATAAACACTCTGGCCAGTCTCGTTTTTATATTCTTTAAAAGGCGTTAATTGATAATTGAATATTAATTATGTTACTCAATGTAGCTAACATAATTACCTACAATGCATTAAAATCCAAATAAAGATTGTCAAACATTATAATATCAAAGATACAAATATTATACACTTCTTTTTAATCTTTGCTACGAGATATATATAGCAATTTATGATATAAATATAAAGATATTTTTTCTGGATCACAGTATTATATATAATACATAATGTAGTAACTTATACGTTGCAAAGGATTTCAAGTTTCATACTATATAATAAATATCCTTTCCAATATATAATGTAGTGTACTTCGGTAGCAATGACGCACACGATTTGGACTGCATATTAGGCAGACTCAAGGTGTATTATGAGCTACGAACTCTGTAATCATAATTAACTGTAGATAATGGTAGTCATACCTCAGTTTTACACAAAACAACTTTATGTCAATCGCTATGATTATGTGTGGCGACAGAAGCGTGCTAAAGCATTTTTAATAGTGATGATGAGTAATAAAGAGAACTAATATAAACCTTAAGATGACAAGTAGAACTCATATTGTTATTACTTATACTAAAATGCTTAAAAAATAAAAGATAATTATATTTTATTTATATAATATAGATGATAATAAAAATTATTTGAAGAGATTAAAAATGTCTTCATCTGAAAAATAATTATAATTAAATATATAAAGATTTAAGATATATTAAGAAAATAAATACAGGATATATTAAATAATACAATATAGTATACCATATTACACTGTTCATAGCTCTATATAGACAATTATTTTTTCACATAAGGAGTTGAATAAACTTACACAATATAGACTCTTAATGAAAATTTATAAATTTAAATTACAGAAAAAAAGTATAGATACAAGTAAATATATGAAAGTGAGGATGTATGTTATTTATTTCTGAATGTTCTGCATAGGGGTGTGAAAAGCATAGACAGAAGATTCTATTTAGAAAAATTTTAATTACAAAATGGTACAGGAAATAGAAGAGCAATTTTGGATGTCAACAATATTTTGTAAGACTATTGATATGGTTTTAGGAAGGCAAATTATGTCAGTTGAATCTTTTGGAATTTATGGAATATGTTACTGAGTGCATTGACAAAGGGAAGTCAGTTGATATTGTATGTCTAGATTTTAGCAAAGCTTTTGATAAGGATAAAAGGCTGATTTACAAGTTATCTCAATGTGGCTTGGGAGGGGTTTTACATAATTAAATACAAGAGTGGTTGAAGGACAAGAAACTGTGTGAAATATTGGGCAAAATAAATAATGGCAATAGAGAGTGGGGTTCCTCAAGGTATTATGTTGGGGTCTGTCCTATTCCTAATTTATATTAGTGATTTGAATAAGGGAATAAAATGTCTAGTTTCCAAGTTTGCTGATAACACTAAGCTGACCTTTCAGTTAAAACGATTGAGTGATGTATGAGGGTTCAACATAATTTAAATGAACTTCTTAGTTGGGCTGAAAAGTGGCAAATGAATTTTAATAATAAGTATAAGGTTCTTCATGTTGGTTATTTTATTACAAAATATTCAGGGAATAGCCTGAGTCAGTAGATAAAGAAAAAGTAGCAATTTGAAAGTGTCAGAGCAGTGTTTAGAAACCAGGAATAGAGCTAGCAATGTTAGAAATAATAAACTGTAATGTTAATTATAATAGTAAGATGGTGATCAGTAACTCTATAATGATTATGCTATGTTAAGACAGGGGTCTCCAAACTATTTAGCCTAAGGGACACACTGACTCCTCCACAAAGTCTCAAGGACCAATACACTAGCTAGCTCATCGTACTAAAGTTTGAATTTGAAACGTCATGTGTAATCTGAGGCGCAAAATATAGTGCGACTATTACACAGTACATTCTACTGAGGGTCAGATTAGTTGTACTCGCAGGCTGGTCTTGGCCCATGGGTTCCAGTTTAGAGAACCCTGTATTAGACCATTAAATGAGTATAGTGCACAGGTTGGAGCTCCTTATCTAAGGAAGAGACATTAATATGCTGGAGGTAGTGCAGCGCAGAGCAACAAGAATATTTTTTGGATTTGAAAGCAAGGAGTTACAAAGATCTAGTCTAAATGAACTAAAGATGTTTCTGCAGAACGGAGATTTTTTAGAAGAGATATTCAGGATTTTAAAATGATATCCTTAGATGAAAATATAGATGTTAGTTAATTCTTTTCACTAGATCATAATAGGCTTACAAGGGGTCATAACAAAAAGATGAACAAGGCATGCCATCCATTACCTATGAGAAAATATTTATTCAGCAACAGAGTGGCTAATATTTCAAATGGTTTGCCATTAGAAGCTATTAATAATTTAACAGTAATATTCTTTTAATATTTATATAAAAGTTGGATTAAAATATAGATGATCAAGATATAGCATGACTGACTCAACTTCTAAAGCCTATGTATTTTATATGTTTAACAATCCTTTGGGTATTTTTAATTAGATTCTGCATGGTAGCTTAATGCAGGATGCAAGATGCACATATTAGGATTTATATGAGGAAGGTTTAAATTTGGAATGAGCTATTCAAAGTGAATGGCAACTGTTATTTTTGACTGGGACAATCTTATTGCTAAAAAAAAAAAAAAAAAAATATAGTAAAAATAATCTATCCCCAAAATCTCTTGATAGTTTCATACCCATTCATGTGGCTTAAAACGGTTTCTATTCTCTTGTATATATTTTTTTATATATCATTATCCCTCATGGGTACTTTGTATTATCATCAGAGTTAAGAAAAAGAGGTGAGAATAATGGCTAAGTACCTTCACAGTAGTGTAATTTACTTGGAATTATTTGAGATATTTGAGGAGCTATCAAAATGAGACCAGATTGAACTGGCTGTTCAGTGACAGTGTGAGGTACTGACTCTCACATCATAAGGAAATTGAGGCAAAAAGGCGTTTTCATTATTAATTATGGTCATAGTCTTGCTGAGGTGAATGAACTTTAGGTAACTATTGTATTAAAACTATAAACTTTTAATTTACCAAAATGGCATAAAAAAATTATTTTTAGTCTTTTTTAACGATTAGCATATATTTTAAATGTATATTTTCAATAAAAATATAAAAAAAAATTACGCTCCGAAGAAAATAAGACAGCTAGTTTCGGCGTTTATGTAGGGATAACACCATCGATGTTTTTTTTTCTGATTTTCCGATTATTTATATATCGATATAAATAATTTTCTTTTTAAGCCGTTTTCGATTTTGCATTTGTGCTTACGTTCGATAAAAAATGCTAATCCAGTTTTATCACGAATTTCGGGCATAATCGAACGTTTGTTTACAAATTTTTTTTGATCAGCTGTTTTTGAGTCACTTTTGCAAGAGCCCGTCGATTTCGGATAAACCAAAATAAAAAATAACAAATGGTTTGTATTACAAATAATTGATCAACTATTGTGATGGAGTTTATCGATTTGGGAGAAATTAGATTTAAAGCTAATTTCATGAATGAAACATTCATCAAATCAAACGACCTACTACGCCGGCATCTTGTAGGTTTACACTTGTTCATAAGCATTTTCCTTAAATTCGGTAAGCACGGGAAAGAGCAACCTTACAGAATTTAGGAAATTCCTTACGTTTGTTGAGCATTTTCCTAAATTTGTGCTAAATTTGACAAATGGAACGCAACTTGATCATTTTCCTAAATTACGTAAGCAAAAATGCAAAATCGAAAACGGCTTTACTATTATCCAAGTATAAAGCCGTTTTCGATTTTGCATTTGTGCTTACGCTCGATAAGAAATGCTAATCCAGTTTTAGCACAGTTTTAGCACGAATTTCGGGCATAATCAAACGTTGGTTTACATGTATTTTGATCAGCTGTTGTGATGGAACTTGTGGTTTTGGAATAAACAGAAATAAAAAAAAATAAAAAATGGTTTTTATTACAAATAATTGATCAACTATTGTGATGGAGGTTTATCAATATGGAAGATATTAGATTTAAAGCTAATTTCATGAATGAAACATTCATGAAATCAAACGCCGCTATCCTCTGTCTTCGCTTTGCCTTCTGCTATAGTGGTCAGCATCTTAATTCGGTAAGTCAGGGAAATAGCAACCTTACAGATTTTAGAAAATTCCTTACGTTTGGTGAGCATTTTCCTAAATTTGTGCTTAAATTGACATAATCGAACGCAAACTTTAGCATTAATTACGTTTCGTAAGCAGAAATGCAAAATCGAAAAGGGCTTAAATATATTTCTATTATGCAAGCGTTCTACGTAAATCAATATTTTCGTTGCATTTTCAGAAAATCTCGAATAGACGGGATTTATGCCCGATTTTCTTGCTTAAGTGGGATTGAAAATGGGACACTCCTGGAACGGTTTGCTTCACTATTCTTCACTACCTTTGAAGTGTACTTACCATGGAACACACACTTTAAGATTCTTGAATTTTTTTTTTTTTTGATGGGGATGGGGGAAGCCCGCTTGTAAACAAATATCACTGACACATATAAACAAATGTAAATATATGTAAAAATCTAATTTAATCAATTTCAGAAAAGTCATAGGTAGGAAAATAAAATCACAATCTAATGTGATAAGATTCAGTTTAGGCAGCAATGAATGATTTTATAAAAATTTGGACACAACCTTATTAAAAGCAATGGAACCGGTGAAACTAGGAATAATTGATAATAATTGATCTGTTATCATTTAAACAAATTAATGATCATAAAGTGTTAAAATAGTGACACGTAATAATGTGAACACAAATCTATTTGACTAAGAAAGTTTGCAAAAAAACATTTTTTTCAAAAAGAAAGCATTGGCCAACCATATGGTATAACCATTTGCCAAACTCCTCAATGTTTGTTTAAATCACGTGATCATTCTAGATTCCTACAGCGAAAATTTAAAAATAATGTCTTTAAATCTCACTAAAGGAACATAAAGATATCTCTTCTAAGCCGGATTAGATAGGGACACATGTGGAACTTTTCGCTTGAAGAATCTTCTGTATTCCAAATTCCAAGGGAAATAAAATCCAAAATGATAGGATTAATTGAAATGTTTCGTAAATGAAAACATTCTCACAAAAGATTTAATAAATCATTCTTATTGCTAATGAGATTTTTTAAGAATATTTACCGTGGAACACACCCAAAGAATTAGACCATTTTCGTTTTTTTTTTTTTTTCATTTGTACTTGCGTTCGGTAAGAAATGCTTACACAGTTTTAGCGCTAATTTGTTGCTAATTGACAGCAATTTCTTACAAGGTTTACTTTTGTTTACAAACAATTGGAATCAGCTGTTGTGATGGAACACGTGGATTTGGAATAAACAAAAATAAAAAACGCCTTTAGTTTCGTAAGAACGTGCTAAATTCAAGAAGCACGAGAAATATCAACCTTATAGAATTAAAGAAATTCCTTACGTTTGGTAAGTATTTCTTATGATTTTCCTCTAAGTTTGACAAAAACGAACGCAAACTCTAGCATTTCTTACGTTTCGTAAGCAGAAATGCTAAAACGAAAACTCCTTTAGTTTTGAAACTTTGAAAGATTTCTAATTCAGCTGTTCTTTGCTCATTCTTTTAGCAAATTTCTTAATATTGATATCAAATACTATATATTTAAGAATTACTGTTTAAAATTAATCACTATTAAATTTAAAAATCCCGGTGCAGCCTGTGTGGCAAAATCGACTCGGCAACGCTTCGAATTGAAAAAAATTACATTAACCAATTAGAGGACAGGAAATTTGAGTACCTGGAAACGGCCGAGCGCGCCCATAGGATCAGCTGACAATTGTAAACAATACTCTTATACTTATATATATCTTATATGTAAAGAATAGCTGAATTAGAAATCTTTCAAAGTAAACTTCGGTGCCCCAACGAATTCAATATTTTTACTATGTTCAAATTAAACACAGTAAAGCCGTTTTCGTTTTTGCATTTGTGCTTGCGAAAGGGAAGAAATGCTCGAGTTTGCGTTCGTTTTTGTCAAACAGCGCAAAATCGTAAAAATGCTTACCAAACATAAGGAATTTCCTTAATTTTGTCATAGTTTATTATATTATGATTTTGTACAGTTACTATTTCCCGTGGTTGCCAAATTCAGCACGTTCTTACGAAAAAATGTAAACAACCAAGATCTATTTAATAAAATTAGCTTTAAATTAATTTCTTGCAAATGGATAACTCATCGCATAGTTTTCAGTTATTTGTAATATAAACCATTTGTTATTTTTTTTATTTCTGTTTATTCCAAAACCACGTGTTCCATCCCAACAGCTGATTCCAATTGCTTGTAAACAAAAGTGACTTTTATGAGAAATCGCTTTCGTTTAAAACTGGATAAGCATTTCTTATTGAACGTAAGCACAAATGACAAAACGAAAACGGTCTAATTATCTTCTTTCCGAGCGGTTGGACATATGTTCGTAGTAACCCAACTCTTTTTACAATAAAGTTCTTGTTCTAGTAGTTTGATTAATTCCATTGATCAATATTAAAACATTAAAATTATTAAAATTTAAAACGTTAAAAGTATAAAAACAGTAAGAAGTGACATGGAGCATATCTGTCTATAGTTATTGACAAGCTCTAGAGTACTTTGTGGATTTGCATGAACATGTTTGGTGATTGGTTCTGTTGGCTTGACTGGGACAGTCTCGATATTCCCATGTGGCTTCTTACTGTCTTTTTATTTCTAATGTTCTAAAATCGAGTGTGTTCCAGTCAACTAGAGTAATAGGTTTGTTATAAATATCTAACATATAGTATAAGGGTTTCAAAAAGAACCCAGATATGAAATCCGAAATTGGTTATCATAAAATATAAATAATTCTTATTTTTTTTTTTTTCTTAAAGGTTAAAAGAGCTCATCAATTATATCCTCTGGTAAACCACTGGTACTGTAAAAATATCTACTCTCATCTCTTCTTTATCTTTTAACTATTTACTCTTGGTTATCTTATTGTGATCCACAGTTGTGTTTCTCAAGCTCCAGTGTATAAAAATTACATATGGATTCAGGAAAATATTTCCCAAATGATATGGATACTGGTATTCAAGAATTCAAAAAATTTATGAATTGGAGTTATTCCAGTAAAGTGAGAAGGGTTTCACCCCCGATTTTTAATGGAAAATCATAGCGATATAGTAGGTCAGGCGGGGTGACTCGGACCACCTTAGGCATAACTTCGTCTCCCGACTCTCCCCTAATGCACTTTTTGGAATTTTTTTTTTTTTTGAAAATCAAGGCCCTATAGTTGGTCATAAGCACACAAAAAAATAATTATGTAATTCTAATAATAAAAGTTTTATTAAGTTTGAATAACGCTCAGTCACCCCGACCTTGGAGGGGTGAATCGGACCACCACTGAGGGGTGAATGGACCAATCTGTTAGATTCCTCCCTTAATGTAAATTCAAATTTAATTATTTTAATTTACTGTAATATAATATTATTTATCATTAAAATTCCGTAATAAGTAATAAAAATGGTCAATAAATGATAAATATAATAAGAATACAAATCTTATTGATCACCCCTCTCCACTCAAAAAATTTTGACACTTTTTTGGAATTCGTTTTTTTTATATAAATTTCATTTTTTTTAAAAATTTTCACTTAATATAGTAAATTTAATTATATAAAGTAATCATCCATTAATAAAAATATACCCATAATAATACGTAAAATACGAAAAACAATGGTGTCCGCTTCACCCATCATAAATTTTTATGGCGGGTGAATCAGACCAAGTTAGGCCCCGTGATTTTGGCACTAATACTGTTTGGAATCAAAAATTTACTTTTTGCCAGTTTAAAGCTAATCATACTCTTGATGTATCCACTAAAAAATCCAATTAAAATTCCAAATTCTTCATTTTTAACGAAGTTAAAAAAACTCACATTTTTTTCAAAAGTGAAATTCTATTGAAGGACATTTTTTATCCTAAATTTCTAAATTTTTTAAAAATATAAAAATTTCTGAATAAAGATTTCTAAATAAAACCTGTAACACTCGATTTAAAGAATTAAATTGGGGCGAAATTTTTTTTTTATTTTTTTTGAGTTGGATGTATTGAAAGATGGGGCCCGGTCACCCTAACCCGACGCCTAAATTGCATTTTTAATATCGATTGTATGAATTCGAATATATTTTTCTTTGAATAAATAATGAAGATAACTTTATTTTTAAAAGAGCTTTATAAAAAATGAATATAGTATATATATATATATATAGCTATATATATATATATATAGTATATATATAATATATATATATATATAATATAATATAATATATATATAATAATATATTTATATATATATATATATTATTATATATATTAATATATGCAGGGGCGTATACATAGGGTAGCGTAGGGTAGGAAGGTCCTACCCAATATTTTTGAGTCTTTTTAATAAAATAAATTAAATGGTAATGTTTACTAATTATTTACAATATTATATGAAAACTGAAAAAAGAAACTATTTATAAAATTTTTTTTAAGAAAAACGAGTACATTTAGTATAGCAATTACAATAATTAAATTTTTTGGAAATTTTCCTTCCTACTTTGTTCCTAAGAGTAAAATTCTTAACTATGGGCGTACGTAAATTTTCAATTTTCGTATAATATTATAACAAGGCCAGGCCTGTCATGCAATACCTTGCTGAATGATCGAAAAAATACGAAAATCACGGGAACGTAAATTTTTACTCACTAAACGTACTAATTATTTGGATTATGAGAAAGATTTGATTCTCCTCTCTCGTCTTCTCTCTCTCTCTCTCTTGTTCACTCGCCTCGTCAACTAACTCTCTCTCTCTCTCTCTCGTCTCTCTCTTCTCTCTCCTCTTCTCTCTCTCTCTCTCATCTCTCTTTCTCTCCACTCTCTCTCTCTCTCTTCTCCTCTCTTCATCTCTCCTCTCTCTCTTCTTCTCTCTCTTCTCTCTCTCTCTCAGTCTCTCTCTCTCTCTCTCTGTCTCTCTCGTCTCTCTCTCTTCTCTCTCCTCTCTTCTCCTCTCTCTCTCTCTCTCTCTCTCTCCTTTCTCTCTCCTCTCTCTCTC
>JABUQX010006160.1:0-15000 GCA_015478945.1 Trachelipus rathkii
AATTGGAATCAGCCGAAAATTCTAAGGATGGGATTACTTTTTTTTTTTTTTTTTTTTTTTTTTTTTTTTTTTTTTTTTTTTTTTTTTTTTTTTTTTTTTTTTTTTTTTTTTTTTTTAATATTAAACTTTTTTTTAATGAAAATTATTTTTTTTTTTTTTTTTAACTAAGAATACCCCAAGGGTAAACCGCAAAGATGGCAGGAGTCGGGGTCTCTCGGCCTCCCGGTGGACGAAGGGGGGGACTAATCCCCCCCTCCGGGGATGGTCTCCGGAACCCCCGCTCTTTGGTCTTTGGGTGTCGCGGGGGTTCCTCCGACCATCCCCTCCGGGGTATGAAACGTCCCCCCCTCTGTCCCCCGTCGGCTCGTGCCCCCTAATATTTATTTTTTTTTTTTTTAAATTTTCGACGACATAAAAAAAAAAAAAAATTCGTCTCTTTAATTATATGTGCTATATTATATAATATATATATATATATATATATATATAATATATATATATATATTATATATATTATATAAACATATAATATATCACTATATAACATAAAAAAAATATAAATATTATTATATTATATATATATATATATATATATATATATAACTGAAAAAAAAGCATTTTAAGAAATAATAATGACCGTGAAGCTCCTTTTCTTTTCTTTTTTTTTCTTTTCTTATTTTTATAATTCGTAATAAATACAAGAGCACCAAAACTTTATTAAGAAAAAAAAAATTTAAATATATTTATATATATATATATATATATATATATATATATATATATATATATATATATATATATATATATATATATATATATATATATATATATATATATAATAATATATATATTATATTTATAATACACAAACATAAATATATATATATATATAATATATATATAAGTATATATATATATATATTATATATATATATATATAATATATATATATATATATATACACAAAGTAATTACAATTTTTATTTAATTTTGCAAAAGCAAATATAATAATAATGCCAGCGATTTTATTAAGTTTCCTTTTAGCCTCACTGAAATGAGAAATGCAGTAAAATCTTTGATTAATATTATTATTATTATTATTATTATTATTATTATTATTATTATTATTATTATTATTATTATTATTATTATTATTATTATTATTATATAATACACCGTAGATTTATATGTAAATAAATCTTAAAGATATTTTTAAAATTAAAATATATTTTCGTTAAGTTTATATGCATTTTGAGAGTGAAAGAATTTTGTGCATTATTTATTTATTTTAATCGAATAAAAATGGTGTGAAGCGCAGAACTGTGTACAAGGTTGACGTTTTCAGGTGTGATTTAGAAGGTGTTTGTTTTTTTTTTGTTTTATTTTACTGCAATGAGGTGTTGACAGATCGCTCCTCCGATCCTTGTAATTAGTTGTATATTTTGTACCTGCTGTTTGGTAGTAAAGGTGTATGTATTTATTGGTTTTCTGAATGAGATTTGTTCTTATTGGTGGAAAATGTATCGAAGAGCAATGATCGAGATACAAAAGGTGTTGTTTTAGTATGAAGAGCGACTTTGTCCTGGAATATTTTTGAGTGAATACGTGTTTGGTGGTATTGTTATGTGGCAATCGTGTATATTTTCGTCTGTAATTAAGATCCCATATGTTGTCAGCATCGTCTGCAAGCTTGTATAGCGTCACCTGTTGATTACAAATCGTTTTACCTATTTTAATATTTTGAGATATTTTATGGTGTTAAAGCGTTTATTTAATATTATTTTTTAAAAAGTTTATTATCAGTGATAATTTGTTTTATGTAATTAATATGTTATGTCAAGTGTTAAGGTAATATTTTATTTGGCAAAAATTGAAATCTAATGTTTGAGGTAAGGTTATTAAAAATTCAGGTGTCTGGTTTCTACACATTTATGAGGCAGTAAGTGTTGTTTCCATTTTTTGTTTTCGTAACATATTCATTTTCAATATTTTTTTTATAAGAATCTTATTCTAAATATTTATTTACATTGGTTGTTGAAGTTAATTATTTAATTAATGTTGGTTTATCTAATCAATTTTTATCATCTTCAATAATAAACATTGGTTAGATATTTTCATAGTAACGAGTGATCAGCTGTTTTTGAAATTTGTATTAAGGTTTCATTTAGATTTTTCTTGTTTATTTTTGTTGGTACATTGGTCATTATATCTTTTAATTTTCTAAGCATTCGTGCTTTCGAAAACCGAGGGATATAATAACGTGCATGTTTAGCTTTTGCTGTTTAATAAGAAACTTAAATACTGTATTATTAATATTTATTTATTTATTTATTAATTATTTGGTATATATTTTGGTTTTTCATATGTTGGTATTTTTATTAGGCCTATATAATATTTCATATTTTGGACATTTTTAAATGGTAAAATTATTATTATTATTATTATATATATATATATATATATATATATATATATATATATATATATATATATATATATATATATATATATATATATATATATATATATATATATATATATATATATATATATATATCAGTCATGTCAATAATTCACAAAGCAATTTTATTTTTCATATTTTAATGGTTTTAATAGCTCTATATTTATTTAATGCTATCTGTCCTGCACTATTAAAAGAACGCTTTGCAATTTGATACTTTCTACTTGATCATTAAAGAGATTGGGTTGGTAAGTTAGTGTATGTCACCTTGAGTATTTCTGGATCCATCAGGTCCATTACAATCTTTATGATTAAGAAGTTACTATCATCTGGTGGCGTAAATCAATGTGTCTCTAACATCGTCTGGGGGCCTGTTCAGAGTATTCCATTTCAAGATTAATAAGTAAGTGGCAGTGTTATAGCATCACAAATATATATATATATATATATATATATATATATATATATATATATTATATATATATATATGTAATATATATAACTATTATATATATATATATATATATATTATATATATATATATATATATAGTATTATATATATATAATATATATATATTAAATTGCGCTTTTTTTTAATTCTATGAAATTTTGTTGTGAATATGATTATAAATTAAGTGAATAAATGTTGAGACCAATTTTGATATTCATCTGTTGGGAAATGGTGAAATTTATTCAACTTTAAAAAAATAAAAAATAAAAATAATTTGTTTAAAGTTTGTGAAATTATTCGAATTTTCTTTCACATTCATTTAATTTTATTTTTATTCGAACAGACCCCCATTATCGTCGCTGGTCAAGGAGAAAAAGGTTCCAAAGTGAAAAGGACTTTCAAAAGATTACCTCAAACGTCAAAAATGTGTGAAAAAAGGATTAACAAAAAGAATTGCGAAAACTTTTGTTGCAAATATTGTAATTTAAATTTTAAAAGTAATGAAGAGTTGAAAAGTCATCTGAATTTCCATAAAAGAAAGTTTAAATGTGCCCATTGTAATTATGAAAGCAATCATAAATCAAACTTAAGCTCTCATCTGCTAACTCACAGCAATATTAAATTATTTAAATGTTCTGAGTGTGGCTATGAGTGTAATCGGAAAGGAAGCTTAAAAAGACACATGCTTACACATCAAAATATAAAATTATTTAAATGTTCTGAGTGTGGCTATGAGTGTAATCAAAAAGGAAGCTTAAAAAGACACATGCTTACACATCAAAATATAAAATTATTTAAATGTTCCGAGTGTGACTATGAGTGTAATGAGAAAAAATGCTTAGGAATACACATGCTTAAACATGAAAATATAAAATTACTTAAATGTTCTGAGTGTAGCTATGAGTGTAATCGGAAAGGACACTTAAAAAGGCACATGCTTACGCATCAAAATACGAAATTATTTAAATGTCCTGAGTGTGGCTATGAGTGTAATGAGAAAGGAAGCTTAAAAAGACACATGCTTAGGCATCAAAAAATAAAATTATTTAAATGTTCTGAGTGTGACCATGAGTGTAATGAGAAAGGAAACTTAAATAAGCACATGCTAAAGCATCGAAATATAAAATTATTTAAATCTCCTGAGTGCGCCCATGAGTACAAACGGAAAGGGAACCTAAAAGAACACATGCTGACGCATCAAAATATAAAGTTATTTAAATGTTCTGAGTGCAGCTATGAATGTAATCAGAAAGGAAACTTAAAAAGACACCTGCTTAGTAAGCATGGAAATATGTTGGAAGCAACAACATAGTGAAAAACGAAAAGGGCGAAGTAGGTGTACTTGTGGAACCAAAGTTGGAGATTATTAATAGATATTATATCAAAAAAGATATTAAGGCTACTGCTGCAGTGGATGCGTGTTTAGACGAACTTGCATTCTATCGATTTTTATTCCAATTCGGATTCTCAATAGAATCTGAAAAAAGTATCAAATTTTCATTACTATATAGTAATGAAAAATCCCTAGTTTGAATATCGAAATCCGTCGATGTCTGTCAATGGTTTTCTCCTTTAAAAATTTGAAACTTCGCAAGAGAAAAGTTAATATAAAATAAAATGAAATTGGTCAATACTCATCCACTGTAATCGTAGCCTAAGAATGCTGAGAGACGGATAAAGGTTGCAAGTAATTTCTCTCAGCAGATATTGGAATGACTTTGGACTGAATATTTGTGCTTTCATCGTTCAGAATAAAAAACGGAAGAGCCCTGCAAAAATAAAATTTAAATTTAATTAGTTAAAACTTAAAAAATATAAATAAATGCATAAATGAAAATACTGCTGATTCAATTGAATTTTAATTTAATACCTTATATTCACAAACTAATTATGTTTATCTTCATAAATATCTCGAGTTTACTTTGTAATTACTAATAAATAATAAACTAAAGTGTTATTAAAAGAACTTCGTGGTTGAGTGAAACTAATTTTCAGTTCTAGATATTTTTTTATTCGAACTTGAGCAATATTACTCCCAAACATCATACTTCTGTTATTGTTTGATCAAACTAAATAATTATTGAGATATATCGTTGTTTGAAGACGTTTTTAGATAATAATACTCCTTTTTGATCAAAATTTTGCTCGCTCTTGATTCCCCAAATTAAAAAAAAAACTAACAATTTTAATAATATTTGCCTAGTGAATTAGTCATTGATTGGAAAACATATAGATGAAATTTAAATAATGAAAAAAAAATGAGTCGGGGATTTTGTGCAGACACGGTTTCAAACATTTGAAAATTTATGAATTGAATAAAATTTAAAAAAAATTTTTTTTGTCAGTTCCTGTAAAGGGAGGCAGACAATGCTCACTGTGAAGCGGCTATACTAGTGAAATTAACACTAGGGCCTGAACTTAGACATAACGAAATGGAGCTTCAGTGGAAACTAATTACAACTGCTGAAGTAAATTCAGTTCTCGTAAGACCTCAAAAAGCATGTCTGAACGAAAAGCTTGTGTTAATGTTAGGTATAGGTATATATGTTTTTGTGTTACGTTGGGTTGTATTTGTTGTGTAGTATTTTTTCTTTGCATTTTTATAGGCATTGTTTATTATATTGGGGGGATATTTTAGTTTTTGGAAGGTGTTTTTGATCAGATCTGTTTCTTTTTTTTAAGTGAGTGGGAGATCAAATTTTGAAGTCACGTAAATATCTTAAAACTCACTTAAAAAAAGAAACAGATCTGATCTGATAAAATCAAAAATTCAGATGCTTGAGAAGAAAAAGTTAACCTAAATCTCCCCATTTAGAACTTTTGTGATCACAGTGGACGTTATTCACCTAGTCCATTAATGTAAGCTTTTAATTTATTTGCTTTTTGTATAAATAAAACTTGTTTACTTTTGGAAAAAATAAAAAAGGAGTGCGTTGAACAGTTTCTAAAGTAAATTTTCAATAATTTAATGTATGAACTGAGTAAATAGGCTGCAATAATGATTAATAGATATTTTATACACCAAAAGTAATGAACACGATGGTCAGGGAAAATTTGCAGATTTGGTCAGGGAAAGTTTGGGAAATCAAATTCAAAATTTCAGTGTGAACCCTGTATTATAATTATTTATATTATTATTTATATTTATATATATTATATATATATTATATATATATATATATATATATATATATATATATATATAATATATATATATTTATATATATATATATATATATATATATATATATACTATATATATATATATATAATATATATATTATATATATATATATTAATATATATATATATATATATATATATATATTATTATATATATATATATTATATATATATATATATTATATTATATATATATATATATATATATATATATATATATATATATATATATATACTATATATATTATATATATATTAGTGATGGGACGATTAATCGTCATCGTCATCGGCAAAAATCGGCATATTTTTTTTCAATCGTCATTGGCAAATTTCGCCGATTATTTTGCCGATTAATTTGAACAAATATTACGATTTTTAAATAATATTAAAACTAATAATAATAATAATAATAATTTTATATATATATATATATATATATATATAATATATATATATATTATATATATTATATAATATATATATATATATATATATATATATATATAATATATATTATTTATATATATTATTATTAAATTAATATAATATAAAATAAATATATATATATATATATATATATATATATATATAATATATATATATATATATATATATTTATTTGTATATATATATCTATATATATATGTAATATAATATTAATATATATATATATATTATATATATATATATATATATATATATAATATATATATACTATATATATATATTATATAATATATATATAGTATATTATATATATATATGCTTATAGGTATGTATGACATTTCCAGTGCTTAATGGTTTCGCCTTTCTTGTTATGCGTTCATATCGCACACTCAGTCTCCAGACAAACATATGAATATACAGCATACTTATATCCACACCCTCTTCTGGACAACATCTTACAGACATCCCTATCCCTTATATCCATGCGTGTAAGGAGAAACAATTGCCCACATCGTATGTCCTGCGTGTCGTAGAAGGCGACTAAGGGACGGTGGTAGTTAGGTTGGCTACACTCTACCACTTATCTTTTGCCCCCCAGTCGATCGCTCACCTTGTTGTGGTTGGGGGGCTCTCTGGGATGCTGTTGGGCGGGATATACGGATATACCACCCGCCCTTCAGCGTCCTAGAGCGAAGAGGCGTTTTTTTTTTTTTTTTTTTTTTTTTTTTTTTTTTTTTTTTTTCAGAGAGGTAGATGAACGCCAATGACACCCTTCCTTACGGAGGGGGCATCTGGCGTCATCTGTGCTGAAGGGGTGTGAGCCGCATCACCTGTTTGTGATTCGGTGCACACGACCCAGCACCAGGTTTGGGTCTTTTTCCCTGACCCCTCTGGAACATCTATAATAAGAGACTCCCCGCCGCTTAGCGCGGTCCTCCGGGCACAAACCTCATAGGGCTCGACACCCATGAGGGGGGACTCTTTTAATATAATATACACATGGATAACCTTACGATGCCTCGGAAACTGATGGATTTAAAGATTCCCGAACCTGGACCGATAAATGGACTTACTCTTTTGAATTGCACTTCGAACATTGATGCCGTGTCTCCCCCACTTCACCTGGAAGGCCTCTGCCTGTCTCCGGCGATCAATCGCCTGGCACGCCGCTCCGCATCAACCAGGTGCCAAGACGTTCGGGGCAATCCGCAAGGTGCCCCTCGTTCCCACAAGTCGTTCTCATTGCGTTCACTCCATATGCTGCACTCCCTCCAGGAATGTTCAGCAGATACATCATTCCTGATGTATCACATTTCTGCGAATCCACTACCTCCAAACTCTTACTTGAGCAAATGAACATTCTTCTAAAAGTAATGCACTTGAAAAGCTTTAGGAGTTGAAGATCCACTCCAGTCACGTTAATGAGAAATGGGTTCCTTCTCGTTCAAGCTACTACCCGGAATCAAAGTTCTATCTGTCATCCCTATACGTCTCTTGCAGATATTCCTCTTATTTCTACTTCCCGATGACAATAAGAAACACATGCTAAAGGCAGCCCATTTACTGTTATGCAAGCAGAAAGAAGAAGATACAGCTGTCATATGGGAAATCTTCCAACAGAAAAGATTTTCCGTTACAAAACGTTTATAGATTTCCCCCTCTCCGGGAAACTCCTGACAAACCAAACCCTCGTTTAACTGCTGACCTTAATACCCCCTCATCCACCATACAAAGGTTAAAATAGGGTTTAAAGATACAGTGTTCGACGTTTGTCCTCGACGCCAGAACGTATCAAAATGTCAACGTTTGGTCATCCCCGAAATACTGTAGGGGACGGATGAAATATGCCCAGTCTGCGGAGATTTTCAACACTCCTGTGAAAATACCCTATGTAGAACTGTGAGGACCCACATTGCTTTCTTCTCTTGTCAATGCGCATCTTACCTGTTTGAACAGGAGGTTCTTGGAATTATGCACCATACACAAAAATGAGCAGGAGAGATGCCATTCGCCAGCTTGATGAAAAATATCCTACAAGACCACAAAGCGATCCTAAGCCACAATCACTGCTGCCCCCACTCCCCAGCGTGCTAGATCCACCCACACAAACTCATCCCAGCAGAACTCCTCCCCAAAATCCCAGTGAAACTCAGGCAGCTACTGTATCCTATCTGCCTGTATTGTCCACGCCATCGACTCCTCAAATTGAACAAAAGCAGCCCTTGACTCAATCTCTTGTCCAAAAAGCCATTAACAACCCTATCCCGAGTACTAACCTTCAACAAACCAGCGATGAAACTGAGCTGGTCTATCCAACACAAATCTTGGAAAACACTTCTTTTCAAGACACACTGTCCCATGCCTACCCGATGAGTTCTCCAAACTTATGTAAGAGGACTGTCTCTTTGTCTCTTGATTCACTCTCCCACCGTTACTCAATTCCTGTAAAAGATGTTCCCCAAAGGCAAAGAAAAGAAATAATCGCCAGCTAAAAGATTATCTCGTTAAAATTCAGAGCGTCCGAATTTTTAACAAAAACACACTAACCCAGACGTAACAATGTAACTCAGAGAGACGCTCGCCATAAGTCCACTCAGGACAGAAATCACTACTTTAATAAGATTGTAACCCGAAGCATCGCAGCTTATCGGACAACTCTTACCAATGAACGGCCTCTATAGGTTGCAGGATTAACTCTAGCTCTTCGAGTCTTCCTATAATTCTTTCTCTGAATTTCATCAGCGGCTCCCCAAGGGATTCCATACCTTAACAGATGAAATGGACATCTCCCAATTGGAGCTTGATGGGATGAACCACTTTCTTTCTAATACTTCCTGCCTTCCTAGAAAAGCGAATGGAAGACTGTCCAACGTAAACGCCGCAAGCGCTCTAAGCGCTCTGGTTCTATTGGAGGCATGAAGGGAGACCCAGAGGCCCATTTCTAACTTTAAATCGTCCAATCTGCCGCAAAATCACTCCCAACGACGAATTACTAGCGCATCTCAGTAATCGAACTTGTCACTCCAACGAATCCCATATTGGACCCTTTTATCGCGACCCAAACTCCTTCTCAAAAAGATGACACCTTTCCGGTAACATCTTCCTTCCCCAGTTCCATGGAAGCAACTCCACATCCCTTACGCATTTCTGAATCTGCTTACTTGGCAGATACTGATTCCACTTCCATTAATAAACATGAGCATTTTGGTTGCTCTTCTATTGACCAATCAAACCCACATAATAAGTTGGACTTGGTTGAACTCAACTTATCTCGTATTCATGGTGAAGCTCTTTCACCAAATACATCTGAAAACTCCTCCCTAAAAGACGTCATACAATCTAACAAATCTCTGGTGTATAACTACCCTTGCCCCCCAGGTTTTGTTGCCCCTCCTCACCTAGACCCACGTCTCAACCTTCCCACTCAATCTGAACCCACCTCTAACATTACCCTCAGTCACATAGAGACAATTGTCTCTAATAGACCACCACCATAATATTCATAACTCATCATGACTACTTTCCCTTCAATGGATTGTCGTGGCTATTACTCTAATTTCGAAGAACTATGTTCAACCTAATAAACATATTACACCAAAGTGTATATGTTTGCAGGAACTTCGACTATGTCATCGTGACTCTTTCACCTTCAATATAAATCGGCGTTAACTTCTATAGAAAGAGGTGACATGATAGGGGAGGGGCAGGAATACTCATTCACAAATCTATCCCCTATTCCCAAGTCCCTCTCCAAACCAAACTTCATGCAGTAGCGGCAAGAATTCACTTGTCCATCGACATTACTATATGTTCAGTCTACTTAGCTCCCGAGTAGTGAATTTACTAAGGTCGACTTAGCTGATCTTTTTAAACAGCTCCCTACTCCGGTTGTTATATTAGGAGACTTCAACCTCCGGCAACCCGTTATGGGGTGACCCTGTCACTTCATCCAAATCCAAGATCTTAATAGATCTTCTAACTCCCTTTTTCCCTGGGATGCTTAACACAGGACTCCCTACCTATGAAGGTTTAGATAGCACACAAATTCTTTCTTGTTTGATATTTCTTTTGCTCCATTTCCCTTATGGAATCCGTTTTACCTGGTCCCGCTTTGATTTATTTATTCGGCAGCGATCATTACCCAATAGCAAACCCAACTCCAGCTGGCGTTATGATCGAGCGGAGTGGGCTTTGCCTTTTTTATCAGTACCACCGCTATCCCTCCTTCTCCTTTCAATAAATAGATTTTCCGACGTTTTGATGATCGCCTTTGGCTTCTTCCAGAAAGTAGTCATCTCGGCAGCGGAGGCTTGCATTCCGCAGTCCTCAGGCAGGCGGTCGGCAACCCCTTGGTGGTCCCCAAGAGGTGCGCACAAGCCAACGCGAGAAAAAGAAACTCTACAGGCAATACAAAAGACCCGTACCACCCCAAACATGATTAATTTTAAAGCAGCCCAGCGAGATCTCTGCGAATTAATCGTCAAACGCGTAAACAATATTTTCGAAATTACATATCGACTGTTAACTCCACAACTCCCCTTCCTTTAGTGTGGAAAGTTACACAGAAAATATCTCGTCGAATCTAATAACTCCTCACCCACAGTCCTCCGTTATGGACCTGATATAACTGATACGATCTCCGCTCCTGCGGTGGTAGCGGATGCGTTAGGTTATAGCTTCGCTAGCCATTCGAGTTCATTCCGCTACACTGAAGACCTTTCAATTGCAGACCTGAACACAAGCAACTGCAAACTTCTTTAACAGTGAAAAGGGGAAGATCAACTACAACCGTCTTTTTTACAGCTTTGCACGAGTATCAAACTGGCACTGGCGGCTACGCAAAGATGGTGCCTTGGTCGCAGACATGATTTCGTATATCCATGCTCCGCTCTCATACTCCTCGCATCAGCATTTTTGCTGGATCTATATTACAGAATCTGGATCGAATCCTCTTTTCCATCTATTTGGACTACAGCTATTGTAATTCCTATCCCAAACCTGGGAAAGATCCGAAGCTGGCGGATAACCAAAGACCAATTTCACTGACCTGCCATACCTGTAAATTAATGGGAGAAAATGGTTTCAGGCCGCTTTCTCCCTGTTCTGGAGAGTCGCCAGCTTTTTTTCAAACTTCCCAGTTTGGTTTTCGGGAAAAATCGTTCGACCCGCGGACGCCTTGTTAAAACTAGACCTGCTCCGGGAAGCCTTCTCAAACTGGTGGGATGGTTTCTTTGCGTCTTCTTTGACCTCGAAATAAGCTTACGACACAACGTGGAGAACTGGGATCTCCTCCTTAAACTCCATTCGCTCGGTTTTTGCGGACAACACTCCCTCTTTTCATTAAATGTCTTTTGTCAACAGATCCATGCAAGCTTCGGTGCTCTTCCTATTCTGTCCACGCCAGGCTTTACTGCTGGATGAAGGCGTTCCGCAGGGTAGTGTTTTAAGTGTACTGCTAGCTATTTGCTCTCGGATCTAATGATATTGTTAACCTCTTTCCAGCGACTGTCAATTTTTCTCTATATGTCGATGACTTACATTATACATAGCCGGTGCCAGGCTGCCCTTCTTCGAACGGCAACTTCAACTAGCTTTGAAAATATTTCACAGTGGGCTAGCTCCATGGCTTCCATTTTTTCTCCCACCAAAACCTCAGCAGTGCTTTTAAGAAAAAAGGGAATTCGAAGAACTTGCCACCTTCTTCCAACGGAAACTAACCTTATATGGTTCGCCCATTCCTTTAACTTCACAGGTCAAATTTCTAGGGCTCATCCTAGATGACATCACTTAACATATGCACCGCATATTAAACACCTAAAAAACAACTTGTCATCGCAAACTTGACCTGTTACGTCATCTTGCCTCAAAATATTGGGGTGCTGATCGCAAATATCCTTTTACGTCTTTACGTAGCCCTAATCCGAATCGAAACTGGATTATGGCTGTGCAGTATATGGTCGGCCTCCATAACACTACTACACCTGTTTAGATCCCATCCAAAAAGCGAAAGCGATCCGTATCTCCACTGGAGCTTTTCGATCGTCCCCCAGGTGAGCCTTGAATTTGAATCCAATGTGATGCCTCTCTCTTCAAAGAGAATACATCATGTGTACCAAAGTTATCTTCGTTCTTTCAAACGCCCCAATAGACCGTCTGCTCTGACACCCGATTCTGCAGGAGGTACTCAGAATGCCTAATTACTGGCCATTTGCAAAGACGGTTCATAACATCTTTATTTCCTCAACATCCCTTTTCAAAAGGTGCTGCCTTTTTCTTTTGACGAAGGGTACACACTTTGGCTATTCCCCTCTCCTACCATTTGCTTGGCTCTGACCTCTTCTCTCCAAATCTAGCCATCCTGCTGCCCTGTTAAAAGCATCATTCCTGTCTCATGCCGCAGTTCACGATGAATTTATTCCAGTGTTTACTGACGGCTTCTAAAACAGGGGACAGTGTGGGCGCTTCTGCTGTCTTTCCTGACCGCAACCTCTCCCATACCCTTCCCCTTATGCTTCAATTTTTACAGGCAGAAGTTAACGGCTATCAATGATTGCCCATTCTAGAATCTAATCTTAACTGCAAGAATCACTCATATGTTCGTTTATTCAGATTCGCTTAGCGCGCTACAAGCGCTTAAAAACCCTTATTTCTAAAACGCAAATGGTATCAAGCTGTACAACAATTCTTCGAACTGTCTCCACTCCGTAAGAAACAAATTATTTTATGTTGGACTCCCTCTCACGTAGGGGTAACTGCAATAAATTGCTGACAGAGAGGCCAAAATGGCCGCCTCCTCTTCTCGGAGTTGTTCGGTAACTCCCGGATGCCATTCGACAAGGCCGCCCCCCATTAACTGATTACTATCCTGCTCTCCGACGGGGCTTTTCGATCTTTTTGGCAAGAGTGCTGGACGAGTGATCGGCGGGGAAGGAAACTCAGAAACTAACCGACATCGGTGAGTGTTTCTTCCTCCCACAGACGAAAGCGGCTTACATGAGTGATTACTTGGCAACGCCTCCGTGTTGGACACACTAATAGTGCACTCACAGTCACTATATGTCCACGAGACCTCTCCTCCCATTGCAAATTGTTGCCGTCGCCACACCCGCAATCTGTTCATCATATCTTCATTGATTGTTTCCCATCTGGAACCCTATTCGGCTGTCGTTATTTTGCTACTTTACGGTCCGCATAAACACCTTCTAAAAAGATTATCCTATCTTATCTGAATCTTCCCACTTTTGCAGTAACTATTTCTTGTATCTTCAAGAAGTGAATATTCTTTATAGCATTTGATTTTGTTATGTTAATCTTAAGACTATTAACAATACAAGGATAAATTTTATTTAGTTTTTATTTATTTTGACTGACTGAATATTCATTTCACCAATCAAATCTTTCTTTGACATTTGAAACATATATATGACAGGGCCCTCCCATGGTGCTGATTTTTTCAGCCCAGTGTGGCCGCTTCATTGTGAGCCGTGGTGGGTCCTGTACACTAACTCAAAAAAAAAAAACAAAAACTATCTTTTCAGGATGCTAATGCATGCCTCGGAGAAGGTCGTGATCGCAGTAAGCGCCCTCCCTACCTTCGAATGAAAATGTATGAATCGAATCTGTATATGAAATATCAGAGGAATAAATGTTGAGGAGATGAGGAGAGAGAGGTGATGGATGTATTCAGAAAGGGCAAATTTGATTTGCTCGCTGTGACACTGAAACAAAGATGAAGGAAACGATGAAAATGAGTGGTGTGGTGTGAAATTGTGTTTGTGTTGCTGTGGAAAGGAATGAGAGGGGATAGAAGATTGCAATTCTGATGAGTGATTGTGGTAGAGAGCTATGGTAGATTTTGTGTGTGTGTGAGTTTAGAAGTCTAAAGGTTAAAATTAAGTTTGAAAAGGTCAAATTTGTGTGGTTGCGACACATGATCCATCTGAGGGTAATGTTGAGAGAGTAGCGATTTTTCTGGATAATCTGATGTGTTTTGGATGGGGGAAATAGGGGATTCAGTTCATTTGCCACATATCAGCCCATTCAGATTTTTTTTAAAGTTGTCACCACCACTCGGGCAGAGCCCTATTCATGGAGGGGTGTAGTACTCTCAAAAGGTTCACCCTCTAGCGCAAATTACGCATATGAGCACAGACGCAGGCTTTAAAGTGAGGAGATTAAATTCAGTAGGAAAAACAGAAAAGGCAATTCTAGAAGTAAGAGGGAGTAATTGATATGAGTTAAAGAATGAAGGTCGAGTCATTGGAATACGAGTGGTATAGAGTTAGAGGTGGGCAAGGTAGAAGATCATTAATGGGAAAAGTAGGAATAAGTAGGAGATAAGACAGAGAACCCTGAGGAACACCATTATTGAAAAAAAAGAAGAAATCGCCCCATCAACACTAGCCGATATTGAGCGATTTGAAAGAAAGCTGAACAATAAATAAGCAAAAGAGAAG
>JABUQX010006160.1:20000-28085 GCA_015478945.1 Trachelipus rathkii
GCATCTGCCTCTCCCCGAAATCCTTCTCTTTCGTCTCTCAGTGCTAGTCCCCCGAGCAGTGAAAGTTCGATTCCCCGTACGTCAAACTGATTCGCTTACGCTGTTGGGCTGGGTTTTTTTTGGGGACGTGGATGGCGTAGTGGTTAGAGCATCCGGTTATTGTTTACGCTGCGACGCGGTGTCCAATGTTCGAATCCCGCTGATGGAGAGTGGAATCTCCTGTTGTGCTCATTGATATCAGCATTATGGATGAGAAAACGCGGGTGTAGGGACTACGCTTTGAAACGTTCTTAGTCGGGGACCAGTTCCGACGGGTCGGTGTCTCGGGCGAGGAATCTGAACAGCTCGGGGTGACCGGGTACTCACGAACGGAATGAGAATTCGGGTGACGCGTGCATGGGAGATGTTCCTGCCTTGGAGGGAATCCATGTGGACTCCGCGGAAGATGTGGGGTGCCATTCTACGCACTTCAGGCACATGTTCAGGGGTGCTGGGGGTCAACAAAATCCCTCATCCTTAGGTCTGAGGTTTGGACCCGGATGAGGGATAAATACCTCCCTTAGAGGAGTGGAAAAAAAAAAAAAAAAAAAAAAAAAAAAAAAAAAAAAAAATAAAATTATTTAAATGTTCCGAGTGTGACTATGAGGTGTAATTGGAAAGTGCACTTAAAAAGACACATGCTTACGCATCAAAAAATAAAATTATTTAAATGTTCTGATGTGACCAATGAGTGTAAAGAGAAGGAAACTTAAATAAGCACATGCAAAAACATCAAAATATAAAATTATTTAAATGTCCTGAGTGCGGCCATGAGTGCAAACGGAAATGGAACCTAGAACAACACATGCTGATGCATCGAAATATAAAGTTATTTAAATGTTCTGATTGCAGCTACGAATGTAATCAGAAATTTCAATTAAAAAGACACATGTCTAGTAAGCATGGAAATATGTTGGAAGCAACAACATAGTGAAGAACGAAAAGGGCGAAGTAGGTGTACTTATGGAACCAAAGTTGGAGATTAATAAGAGAAAAATGTATATTATATCAAAAAAGATATTAAGGCTACTGTTGCCGTGGATGCGTGTTTAGACAAACTTGCATTCCATCGTTTTTTTTCCAGTTCGGTTTCGGATGTTTTATTCTCTCAATGGAATTGTCAGAAAATTAAAAATTTTATGTCCATTATTCGATGGGAAGAAAAATCCCTAATTTGAAGGACATCTGTTGATGCGAGATCCGTCGATGTCTATCAAAGGTTTTCTCCTTTAAAAATTTGAAACTTCGCAAGAGATAAGTTAATATAAAATAAAATAAAATTGGTCAATACTCATCCACTGTAATCGTAGCCTAAGGATGCTGAGAGACGGATAAAGGTTGTAAGTAATTTATCTCCGCAGATATTGGAATGACATTGGACTGAATATTTGTACTTTCATCGTTCTGAATAAAAAAACGGAAGAGCCCTTCAAATAAAATTTAAATTTAATTAGTTAAAACTCAAAAAATAAAAATAAATGCATAAATGAGAATACTGCTGATTCAATTGAATTTTAATTTAATCCCTTATATTCACAAACTAATTATGTTTATCTTCATAAATATCTTGCGTTTACTTGGTAATTACTAATAAATAATAAACTAAAGTGTTATTAAAAGAACTTCATGGTTGAGTGAAACTAATTTTCAGTTCTAGATATTTTTTTATTCGAACTTGAGCAATAATACTCCCAAACATCATACTTCTGTTATTGTTTGATCAAAGTAAATAAGTATTGAGATACATCGTTGTTTGAAGACGTTTTTAGATAATAATAATACTTTTTGATCAAAATTTTGCTCTTCTTGATTCCCCAAATAAAAAAAAAAAAAAAAACTATAACAATTTTAATAATATTTGTCTAGTGAATTAGTCATTGATTGGAAAACATATAGATGGAATTTAAATAAAGAAAAAAAAATGTGTCGGTGGTTTTGTGCAGACACGGTTTCAAACATTTGAAAATTTCCGAATTAAATTAAATTAAAAAAAAAAAATTTTTTTGTCAGTTCCTGTAAAGGGGGGCAGACAATGCTCACTGTGAAGCGGCTATACTAGTGAAATTAACTCTAGGACCTGAACTTAGACATAACGAAATGGAGCTTCAGTGGAAACTAATTACAACTGATGAAGTAAATTCAGTTCTTGTAAGGACGCGAAAAGCACGTCTGAACTAAAGAGGAGAGATTCAGCAAGAATGGAGGAAAGTCTATTTCTATAGGGAGTGGAGGCGATAGCAGGAAAGTACCTACGACGTGGTGATGCCAAAGCGGGAGAGCCAATCAGAAGAAGGTGGACAGACAAAAGGGACAAGAGAGGGGAGGGTCAAAAGACATGAGGTTTCCATGTGTTAAATGAGTGTGGCCGATTCCGAGTTGTGTCAGTGTCACCTCTCGCTGTCGGCACAGGCAAATCGGGGGAGACCAACTATTCACGAGGGGATTTAGCACCCCGCAGATCCTCACTCTTAACAGGCTTGCCAGCAGGACCTGAAGCCATTTTTGATGGGCGCCTAGTAGTCGATTGCGGGAAGATGTCCCATACGGAGTTCTCGAGGGAGGTACCCGTTGAAGGATTTTCGGGAGGCCACCGCCGCCTGAACTGCTGCCTCATCAGAACGCCCATCACCCCCACTAGAGAGGGAACCCATCATAACTTCCAGACTTTTGTAGTCTGCACAAGAAACGTTGTTGTATGATGGAAGGCCGGGGACTTGGGACGATGTTGAGTTGGAGAAGCGCGCTCTGAGAGTCTGGAATGATGGTGAAGTGGTCAGCTCCGTCAGGAATGGAAAGTCTAGAAATTTGCAAGAAGCAGTGCTACCAGCTCTGCCGTAAAAATAGGGGAGCAGGAGAAGACGGGGGGCTGGGATGATTAGCCAGGAAGCCAGTTGATAGCCACACCTTCCAGTTAGTCTTGGGCCAATCTGTGAAAATAACTATGAGAGAAGTGGCGTGAGAAAGAGGGAGGATTGGCTGAAACTTGGAGCAATGACCACATCTGTGCATACCTGGGGGTGGGAGGATGTAGCTCAGGATCAGTTAATGGCGATCAGCGCCGCCAAGGCCAACAACTCAAAGGAGTGGGGATCATAATCAGCATCTGCATGGTCACCACTGATGCAAATAGCTAAAGTTGCAGGAGAAATGCTGCCGTATCAAAGATGGAAATCGGAGCTGATTGTGTAGGCGAGTTTTAGACGGGATCTAGAGGCGTGAGCAAGATCAGAAATCACGACCACATGAGGCATCCGTGGTCAATATGGTCTGGGTGATGTAAGCCAGTGCTGAATCTTTGCCAGCCCCAGATGGTAGAAGTTAGGTATTTCCAATAGAAAGATCCAGTGGTCCGGTGGCCTTTAGTTGCTTCTGGTTTTATTTAAAAGATAGGACATAGTACCTATCATTAAAAATCATGCTCAAAAACCTCCACTGCGGTTTGAATGTAACAGGGGAGCCATAAAGAACCAACGATTGGGGGACGCTCTTCCCAGCCACCCCATCGGTTTATCTGCAGCAGAAAAAAAGCCTTATGCGTGGAGAATAAAAAGATGTATGTATGTATGTGAGCCTGACTCAGTGATGTAATTGCTTGATCATTCACACCAAAGGAAGCATGAATTTAGGAGGGAGATATTAGGCAGCACACATCATTCAGATCATGCAGAGACGTCACAGGCATGCACTGAGACCCTCTTCCATGAAATAGGGCTCATATATAGTTGCACCATTGCACAGAAAGGATCTGATGGTTGTTAGATTCTGGAAAAGGAAAGCTTGAAGCCCACGAACTACAGAATGAGAATTTTGGGAGGACCCCATCTCCATGTGGGTCAAATACTGCCTTTAGAGTCAGAAAACCGCCAAAGACTTTGTTTGGCATTTTGAAAAGGCTTCTCGAATGTAATGATCAACGAGAGTGGGTCGAGGTAGAGCGTTGCTTCCTAAGCCAAACTTGAGAAGAGAGAGAAAGCAGTTTTCAGGTGGGAGGAAACAGTTACTTGGCTCATTTTTCATCAATTTGCATGTGTGGCATGTCAATGTAATAGGGCGGTTGTTATTAGTCGTCAAATTCGGGTTGTTCGGTTTGGGAATGGGACGATGTGCGCCGTTGCCAAGCAGGTTGAAAATATACTCCACCGTGGTGCAGGGCTCATCCGACCCCGTTGCTTTATGCTTGCGCCTCAGGCCTCGAATTCCGCCTGCGTTAAAAAGGTGGTTATAAGCAGTGGCTGGCTCGTCTTTATGGGCTCGGGCTTGGCCCTCAGTCAAAAATACCGAGGCCTTAAGGATGTTGATAAATATGAAATTTTTTGTCAAAGTAAAGTGATCTGAATTTTTTTTTTTAACAATTTAGTACATAAAAATTAGTAATCAATTAAGAAAATAACAAAGGAATCTTTTCCCATTGCAAATTGTGCGTACGATATTTATTTCAATTATATCCAATTAAATAAAATGTGGGCTCTATTTTTGCCGCAAAAATAAGCCAATTTTATAAGTTCTTAAAAATAAAACAAATATGTATACACGAGAAATAAAGAATCAAAATTCCTATAGTACTTTTCATAATGTTGCCAGTTTGGCTTTTATTATTTCATAGCAACTTGGAATTTTTTTCTCATATATAAAATTAGGTTCAAATTTTAGAGTTGCTAGATTTGTCCATGTAATGTCCTTCTTTTACTTGTATATAGAGACACTTTAAAGTCAGTTTATTCGCATTTTACGGGGGGAGAGCTTGTGTTTATTTTTTGCAGTAACATCAAAAACATGTAATGCAAAAATAATTACCCGTGATGTATATATATATATATATATATGTATATATAGCTCCTTTCTTTCAACGCAACCAGCACCGCAGCTAGCCAGCAGCAGCAGCAGCAGCAGCAGCCTTCTTGCTGCTGCTGCTGCTGCTGCTGTAACCTTGTATATGTAGCCAGCAGCAGCCAGCAACCTTGCCAGTAGCTCTGTAACAACCCGCACCCAACTGCTGCTGCTGTAGCACTGCTCGCCCGCAACCTTAGCAGAGAGAAGAGAGAGAGAGAGAGAGAGAACAAATCCTAGATAAGCAGCAGGCAATGACATTTTTCGTACTTTTTTTCTAAATTTGACACCTCTACAATACAATTTTATTTTTAGGCTTTTGCTTCCTAATGTGTTCGAATGCGTACAATAGATATTAAAGTCCTATATAATTTATACACATTTACACATAAATATAAAAAATTAGTTTAGTTTGAGGATAATCCTATCAGATATTGATATTTTTAGAAAAGATATTGATTTTATAGTATTTCTGTCTAAGAGAGTTGTCACATCCTTTTAATTATGTAATGTGTTCGAATGCCTGGAATCGATATTAAAAAAAAGTTGTAATTTATGCATACACTTACACATAAATATAAAATTATTTTATTAGATTGTTATATATATATATATATATATACACTCTGCTGCTGCTGCTGCTGCTGCTCAACATGTAGTATGTATATATGTAGCCAATATGCTGTACTTTAGCTGCTATATTTATATAGCTATATACTGCTCTTATATATATATATATATATAATATATATATATGCTCATATATATATATATGCTATACTTATATAGTATACAGTAGTAAACTACCGCTAAACTGACCTTTTTACCCTAGGCCTCTTTTACCCCACCCTAAAATTTGAGGGCTTGACCTTTTTTGAACCCAAATTTTTACCTGCCTGACCTTTTTTGACCTTTTTAGCATTTTTGGCTCTTTTAGCATTTTTAGCTACTTTTTTTAGTTCTGTCCATAATTCAGGTGGAATCCCAACTCCGGAGGGTTTTTGGGGGATTTTTATTGGCAGCCTACGTCGAAGGCAAAAGATTTGAAAACCATTTTGGAAGGTTTTTGGAAATTCCAGTCATGTCGGCAGCTGACTTGGAAATTTCCATCATTTCATCAGATTTTTGACGTTTGCTTGACGTGTCAAGGTCAAGGTTTTTAAGGTCGGTGAGACTAGAATTTAGCAGGTCTGGAAGATAGACTTCCGAATTTCTGAAGACTGAACTCGGAGTTTTAACCCAAAGGGGGGCGAAGACTAAAGAGGCTGGTTCCTAGGGTTTTAAATGATCGATATAGATCATTTTTGATGGTTCCAATCGATTTATCGTGATCGATTACCTAAATCGATCTTTAAATCGTCTTTCTACGTGCTCTGGTTGTCATTTAGCACTGAAAATGTAATCGAAAGAAAATAATTACAATAATTATCATTCGATTAATCGCTGTAGTTACGGAACACTTTGGTATCCTACAGCTTTTTCTCAAAAAGTATAAGAGTATATTTGCTTTAAACTTGGAATATAATCTATATATGGGCTAAGGGACGAATCGTGTAAATTTCAAAGTCTGTGGGGATGTATATAGAGGGGTCGCCCCCGAGCGGAGGTGGCTATAACATTTTGCCCTTGTGTGTGTGTGTTGGGTGAGCAAAGATTAGGTTAGGCTTAACGATTTCCAATCGAACAGGTGAGTCCAGACGAGTTTTGGTGACCATAGGTCACCTAAGCTGCCCCCTTAGCGCCGTCAAATACGTCCCGCGAAAGCCCTGTTGGGTAACGCATCAGTTAAAATTTGGATGTGACTATGGTGACATAAATCTCAGTCCAGGCAGGTGCGTCCACCACCTGCCGTCCTCCCTGGAAGGAGGGGCGCTGTTAAAAATGATCGTAGAAAGATTGAAACTCAGAGAGAAGGCTACGGAGGAGTAGGAGTCCCGGAGACGAGTCCGGAGTTAGGGGTTGGATTCAGCTTCAGGGTCAGGGACCCCGGTTTCCAGTTGAAAAAAAAAAAAAAAGAAGAAATGCATGGAATGCAGAAGAGAGAGAAGAGAGAAAAGAGAAAAGAAAGAGGAAGAAGGAGGAGGAAGGAGGAATGAGGAGGAGTCTGAGAAGGATTCAGAGTTGGTGCCGGCACCGGTGCTGGAGCCGGTGCCGGTGCCGAGTTATTAAATTTTTTTGTGTGTAATAATTGTTCGTAATATTATTGGTGTCCTTATATGTGTTATCGAGTCTGTAGATTTCGAAAATAATATTTCAGAACCATCAAGAAAATAAAATAAATAAATAAATAAATTCTTATTCTTTTTATGTTTATAACCACAAATTTACGTTTTTACATACCTAAAGAACAGTAAATCACTAAATCAAACCCACCATCAATGACGCATCAAGCCCTCCCACTCCCTGACCATCTGTGATCGTGGAATCTATTGATTAAAGGTCACATTTTGAGTGTCGGCCTTTCGGATAAACATAACATAAATCAAGTTCTTTATACAAACATCAGTCAATATATGTTGACTAACAAAGTTTTCACATTAATAAAAACTTATTAGCATCATCTGAATTAAGAAAATAATGTACAAAGACAAACCTAGCTTACACCTTAAGCACAGATAAACTGTAAACGTTAGCAGGTTCCAGCAGCAGCGGTGAAGTAACTAACACTTAGCGTACAAAAACGTAACTTTGACCACACCTTTTCTAACATAGCCTTTTAATGTTTTACATATAATAACATTTTCTGAAATTTACCACAACCATTTTTTATTATCATACTGATCATTGAATATACTCTAACTTGTAACAAAGTTTTCATTGTAGGGTACCCAGCATCATCTGAGCTAAGAAAATATGCTAGCGATAATACTGACACCATAAACATGAATAAGCAGTCAACAATAACAAAGTTCCTCACTTAACAGCAGTAAAAAGCAACAACATTCCACCCAAACGTAACCTAGTCACACTTTTTTTCAAACATAACTCTAACAATGAACCAAGAATAAATGACACACACACACACACACACACACTTTGCACCACACGAACAAAAACAAACACAAACATACACACACACACACACACACACACACACACTTGCACACACACACACACACACACACACACACACATACGTATATTAAACACACACACACACACACACACACACACACACACACACACACACACACACACACACACACACACACACCACAC
>JABUQX010006161.1:0-22500 GCA_015478945.1 Trachelipus rathkii
AGGAATTTGTATGTAGTTTTATAAACCAAATAATTCACCTAATATATTATAATTTATATATATATATATATATATATATATATATATATATATATATATATTAATATATTACATATATATATATATATCATTATATAATATATATATATATATATATATATATATTATATATATAATATATATATATATATAATATATATATATATTATATTAATATTACTAGGTAGTATTGATATGGAGGATAGGAAAGCGAGTTTGGCTGTGGCGAGAAGAAAGGTGCAAATTGGAGTGAATGGCTGGGTTTTGTGGTGGGTGGCGAGGGTGAGGGTATGGTTTTCGGGGCGCATGGTCCAAGGGATTGACCCTATATTGACGAGATACCACAGTTTGAGTCCTTCGCAGTTCGTAACCCTAGAAGTGAAAATTTTTTTCTGACTGTGACGAGTTCTCACTTAAGTGTATGGAGCTTTTCTTTTTTGGACGAGAGTTTTTCTAATAGCTACTTACGTATTTTCTTCTAGTCTTATCTTTTTTCGCGGTGGTATGCTGCAAAACCTTACTTCCAATTTGGAGAGGAAAAAATATTAGTACATTAGAAATAAAAAGACAGTAAGAAGCCCACATGGGTCTATCGAGACTGTCCCAGTCAGCCAACGAATCAATCACCAAACAACATGTCCATGCAATCCACAAGCACCTGGGGCTTAGTCATCACTCTGCTATTAGTCATAAATACAAAGTCTAAAAACAATTTCACTTATGCGCCAACTTACAAACATACAATTAGAATAAATGGCATAATCCTTCTCAATATCAACCTAGGAAATCAAAAATACCTCTTTTTACATAGTAAAACAAATAACAAAAGAGTCGTAAAAACTATGCTACATTTAAAGCATAGATATAGAACAGCTAATAATATAGGTATTATTAATAAGTATATATTATATACATAAATATATATAATTAATATCTAACTATATTATATATTATATATTATTATTTAATATATATTATATTATATATTAATTTATATAATATATATATTATATATGATTATATATATATATTAGGCCACATTTGAAGAGTTCAGGCATGTTAACTAGAATAACTATAAGACATCTCTACAGTGAATGAATTGATGAAGAACGTTTATTTCTAGGAAGTAATTTCATTTATACCCCCTTAAACAAAATTATATTTTATTTTAATTATTATTAAATAACTTACTAAAAATTTAGTAAATATTAATTAGACCTGTAAATAGTGATGCCAAGCCCTGATTGACTGAACTGATACAGTAGCTACCTCGAGAGCAAAAGTGCTAAATACCGTTTTTTGGAGAAATATTAATATGTTTTTTTATAATATCCTTTTTAGGGTGGATTCGATAGCTCGGACTGAGATAGGACAGAGAGCCCTCACGTATTTCCCACCGGTAGGCCGAGAAACCCCGACTCTCATTCTCATCGATATCTTGTTATACCTCACGTGGTATTTCGAATTACCGTTTAAAAAAAAAAAATTCAACATTTGGCACCCTTTCTCCGTCCTCAGAGTAAGCGGCATCTTCGAATGTCAAAAAACTAACAGTTTCAGCATTTCAACAATTTTAATCAATATTTTTTAAATATGACGTCAGTATATTAATTTTTTTTATTTTTTTTTAATTTCGCGGTAAAAATGTCTCCTGATTAAAAAATGATATTTTATTTTCGGTAGATGTTAAGTTTTCTAGTTACATGCTGAACTTTTCGGGATGCTCGACCATATAAATATATATATTTATTATTATTATCTTTTACAAGTTAACTGTAATATATATATTTATTTTAAATTATTATATTATACTAAATTTTATCAGTTTCCCAATATATTTACATAATCTCTCTTTTATTTATTATATATTTTACTATTAATTATTACTTATTACATACATATACTAATTATATATATATATATGGATTTGTGAAGAATGTCCTTAGAACGTTATGTCGAGCACATCAACGAAGTTTATAATTGTAATAGATATCATAAAATATTATTGAGATAGTGTTTTTATATTATATATTATACACTTTTTTTTTTTGTTTGTAATAAACGAAAAAAAAGAAAATATTATATTTCTTAATATTATTTTCACTGATAACTATACTACTCTTAATATTTATAATATAATAATATATACTTAATATACTAAATATATATATATAATATAATATATATATATGAAGTTTTCTATAATTTTTAATAATTAATAAATATCTATTTATAAATTATTATTAATTTTATATGTAATACCTCTAATACATTTACTTACAAATTATTATATAATATTACATAAAATTCTATTATAATCCTATATAATTTATTACTTTACTTATATTAATTTTATTTCAACATATTAATTATTTCTTTATTATCTAACTATATAACTAATATATATTATATATTTATTACAAGTAAGTTTTACTGTTATTCATTAACAGCAAAATTTTTTTAAAATTTCAGATATCTCAAACACCTTACAATAGCTTACAGGCGAAAAGGAATACGATTGTTGGAATGCTGGTCCAATTTTTAGGCGGAAAAATGTAAAAAAAAAAAAAAAAAAAAAAATAAATAAAAAAAAAAATATCTAAAACTATATACATAGCTACAGCGAAAAGGAATACATTTTTTTAATCCTTGTAAAATTTTAGTTAGGAAAACTGTAAACAAATAAAAATAATAATAATAAATAAAATAAAATAAATAGTTGGCTATTTTTTTTTTTAGGAGCAGAGCGGGACATAATTTATTATGTGGCTATTTATGTCATATATATTTTAGATATCTTATAATACTTACCTGATAGACTACCTATATATACTATATTATATATATTTAGAACATTATCCCTATATACGTATCCTATAAGGGTTTAGGATTATATAAATGTTTTATTTATTATATTTTAGGTAATTACACGGACTATATGTAGGGTGAGCTCAAGAGCCGACGAGGGGAACAAATTCCAGTGGGTGTGTGTTGTGATTTTCCTGATTTACCCCGAACAGAGAGAGTGAGGGGACCAGGAACCTCGAGTGGGTCATTAAGTCAGTTGCGGCAAGATACCAAAAGGAGGGTCCTGGTGGGGTTAAGGATGTAGTACTTCCACTGTGAGGGGAGCGAATTTGTTTACTTATCCTCTCTGTAGTTGAACCCATTTTGCAGTCAAAAACTGCCTTCTGTGTTACTTCTTAAATGTGCTGGTAACATACCATTTATTAAAGATCTTTTTCAAATAATTATAAAAAAATGCAAAATAAGTTGTAATTATTAAGTTAGTTTGTAGAATATTTTATAATATATATATTTAATTTTATATATTCTCTTTTTCTTTATACTTTGAGATCTTCAAACATTATTGTGTATCCAATGACCACCGCAGCAATGTATTCCTTTCTCTGTAGCTATTGTTCAGTTTTGAGAATCATGATTTCAAACTTGATAATATTAAGTAATGAATTAAAGTTTGTAATAAGAAATTTTTTCATTATTATCCCAATTAAATTTTATATTTTATATATATCTAAAAATATTAAAAGTTTGCTAGAATTATTAACTATTAATATTTAATAAATATATATTTATTACTTTTTTATTTTTTAATATTAATCATTTAATATATTATAATTAAAGAACTTAGTATTAGCGCTTTAATAAAATTATATTGTTATGCATAAATAAGTTATTATGGATATTTCATTTATTTATGATTAGGCTAATACATATCTTAATATTACGTATCTGCGATATATACCGAACAATTTAAAAATTCGGGCATTCCATATATCTAATAAACATTTATCAATATTGATTACTGAATAAGATCCCATTTTGGTTGGGGAAATTCTCTGGTGGGTCATAAAATTATTGCGGGACAAACTTGTAATAAATAAAAGATATAATACATAAGATGATAACACGCATATCTAAAATAAACTACAATAGCTACAATTAGAGGCGAAAAGGGGAATATCGCAAATGTTTTGGTGTATTCTTATGTGTAATCATTTGATTTAAGGTGTATGTAATAACAATAAAATAAATCAACATAAAATAAATATTGGCTATTTTTTTTAGGGAGCTTTCACATATTATTCATTTTTTTAAATTATTATAATAACCTTATATATTTTAATAACAATTAACAATTTTATTCGACTTCACTTAAATTTCTTTTTTTATATCTTCTATTTATGAGTTAAATAATTATTATTAATTTTAGTATTCAATCCTGTATATTTTCATATCAACTTTCATTTTTTTTTATTTATTTATTATATATTATACAATATATTAATTAAATTATATTATTATTTATATATTTTCAAACAATTTAGCTTGAATTTAAACTATATCTGTGAGATAAATTTAAAGATTAATTTTATAAAGTATTATTGGTTTACAGGTTTATTTCCAGGCAATTTTGTATGAGGGGCTTCGTGCCGACGGGCGGAGAACATAGGAAGGGACGTTATTCTCATCTAGTTATACCCCTCCGATTAGGAGGGGCGGATAATAGGAACCCCGCGAACTAAAGAACCCCCTATTAAACCAAAAGGAGATCGAGGAGAGAGAGTATTACGTGGGACGCACGCTCCCGCAGGAGTGGTAGGATATATTGATTCTTACTCCGTTATTTATCTCCACTGTGAGGCCATAAGAGATCCGACTTTACTCTTGCACATTTCGAGGTTTGACTGTAGTTATAATTTAATTCACTCTTATTAGTGTGGGAGTTATTTCCTTTATATAGTGAATAAACAAATGTAATAAGTATAGATTCATAAAACACATGTCTATTATTACGGAGTATACTTCAATTATATAAGGTCTCTAAAATAAGGAAACAAGTCTTTTAATATCTCTCTCTTATCCATATTTGAGTTTATTATTATATCTTATCATGATCTATTTTTTTTATTTTCTTCTCTTGTGTGCAATCATCTCGAATGCTGAAAAAAGTTAGTCCAAAATGATATTCCGTGAAAGTGGATAATTAGAATTGCATTTTATATGAATGATTAATTATACATTTTTTTATTTAGAATGTTTAATTGTATATTTTTCTCTTATATTCTTTTATCCTAAATTAAATTTAGACAAGCTTTACCCAGCACTCGTGAATACAGTTACTCTCCCTGTAGCTTATTGGTAGTTTTGGAGAATTTATGTCACTGGTTAACCAATTCTACCTAATATTATTGCTGTTAAAGATACAGAACTTTTTAGATATAGATAATGATACATATCTGATTTTAACAAGGAAATAATATTTGGCCATAGCCTAATTTTTTGGTCGCTTAGTGTGAAGTGAAAAAAAATATATCGTTGTAAGTTGTACTATATTAACTATTTTACCCATTTAGTTCTTTTTTATATATAGAATTTATTTCATATATTTAATTTCTCTAGATAGTATTTATTCTGTAGTGTGCGTCACCTAATTATCACTCGAATCTTATATATAATTACTTTATTATTATCAAAAAGTATATATGCACAGTGAGCAGTCTGTAGATATTATATCTAATATATCCAGGAATGTGTCAGTTAACAATCATGGTGACTGAAATTCCGAAACTGTTAGAATAGAGTACTAAGTCTTCTTCTGCTGAGATATTCCAAAGGTGTGGACATGACAGGGGTAAGTCCGCAACAGATCCCATACATCGAGTAAATGGATAAATATGAAGATTTTCCAATTCCTCATTGTCTATATGCATAATTGTTAAGTCAATGTCATCCAAGTGAACGTGTTCAGGATTGCCAATGATTTTGCCTACTATAGTGTAGGTGGGCGATGGTATGTATGACAGCGTATATTGATTAGGATTGAAACTGCTCAATGGGGATGAAAAACTAGAAAATCTAGGACCGAAACCAGAGAATTCAGTACTGTTTGAGTTATCAAAGTGCAAATACAGAGGACTTAATTGTTTTGCAGATGGTCTTGTAGATGAACTTGGTTTTCCAATCATATTACTACTGCTAGAGTCATTCGAAGGTTCTAAAGATTGGGACTGGGTTTCTCTTTGAAAAAAATTCAAAAAAGATTCCCCTTCCAATTCAAGAGTATGAAGGTTTACCTAACTGGAGTTTATCAAGGGAATTTGAGAAACTGAATCAGAAGAAACATCATTACGACTGGGAGGTGTAAAATCTGAAGTGTATTGAAATTGTAATGGCTAATCATGAGCATACATGTCATGATAGTCAAGAGAAGTGGATTCTGTAAACGAAATTGTCTCACTAGTAGCAGCACTTTGAGATCTGGTAGGAATAAGGAGAAGTATCAGTGAAATATTCCTCTATGATTGGAAATCCTGGTATTCGAGAGAAATCTGCTTCAATCACCGGTGTAAGATCTTTAGGGGAAGACACTTTGAACTGAGGATGAACCGTTAGGAGATTCACTGGGGTAAGAACAGGAAAAATTTCCACTGAAGGACTGTGAGCCAAGAATGCAGTTGTTTAACTGTTCAATTTCTGTTAGTAGGGTAGTCTGAAATAAAATTCCAGTGAAATTGGATTAAATTGGAGGAATCCTTTGAAATCATGGTCTTCTCCTTCAATTGGCTTGAAACTAGAGTCAAATAAATTTGACTCAGAAGGAGAATCATCATTGTCAGGGGTGATTTTGGAAATGTTCATTTCTTCAATCTTCCTCATTATCATCTTCTGTGAAGAATTGTTCCTGAATCTTACGATTTCGGGACATATTTCTAGAGATAATGTGGTATATTGATTCACCCTCGCAAGTGAGAAAAGTGGATTTTCGCAAGCCTGTTGGAGGGACTTTTTGACCATCTGATAAGGTACATGACTGTTTTGATTTACCTCCTCTACTGTATAAGGACCTTACCATTTGCTTTTAAACTTCTGGAAGGTACTGTGGCCGGTGTAGATGACTTTTTTAGCAACCTTCTACCCCACTTTGTAAGGTTTGAAGTTTGTGCTGCCTTCTTTCTAGTGCAGAGGGAATGAGAGTCAGAAAATGGGACTTTTGCAGAAGGAAGTCCAATAGAGACATCTGCAAAGCACTATGGAAAGTAATATTGTAAATGAGGATTGAGGAAGAAAGTTCTTCATCCCAACTGGTCGGCTGTTCAAGAACTAAGTATTTGATAATCTGGATGAGACTGTGGTTAAATCTCTCACACACACCATTGCCAGCTGGATGGAGTGGGAAAGTGTGTATGTGCTTTATGTTGTGTTCTTGAAGGATGTTCTGAAAAGTTTGGGAGGTAAATTCAGTGTCAATATCAGTGAGAATCTGACTAGCTTTATCAGGTAAGGGGACAACAGGAACCCACTTGGAAAGTGGTCGATGAGAACCATGCAGTATTTATTACCATTGACGGTCTTGGGGGAACTGTAACAAATCCATAGTGTGGAGGTTGAAAGGGTAATTAGCAAGGAATTTTAACATCAGAGGAGTGATAATAGAAGAAAAAGTTTTTTGCTTTTGGCAGATTGGGCAGCTTCACACAATGTCAGAAACCATTTGGTTCACCCGCGGATGGCAAAAGTATTTATAAACAAGCTGCAAAAGTTTGTTGCACCCAATATGAGTACAAGAGAAGTGAAGGCCTAAAACCCCATGTATAAGGAAATCAAGAGAAATAAGATAAAGCATTTCCCCTGACTTAGCCTTATAGTATAGTATATAGTTCTCAAGCATAATCTGAGAATGATACATCTGATTCTGTTTACTTGTCTCCATTCTCAGGATATTTCTCAATCATACAATTAGACAATTAAAATCGAGAAAAAGAAAAATCAAATAATATAACATCATATATATTTCTATATATATATATAATATAATATGTTATATTACCGATATTATATAGTCTATAATATATCTCTCTATCTATTATATATCACTTCCATATGATAGTTACTTTACTAATTCTCTATATTATATATTATATAGTCTATATTCTAATCTAGTATATTAAATAAAGTATCATTATCCCAATCCTATATTATGATGAAATTCTGAATTTTGGATCTTGCTCCTTTTTTACTCTTAACATTTGAAATATTCTACTTTTAGCTTACATTTTACTAACAACGTTTCCAAACCTATTTCTATTTCATCCTAGTATTAAAGCATTGTTCCTCTTATTGATTATTATTCTTTTTTCGATATAGTTACATTAATCTGATATTAAAGCTTTTGAAGTTTAATTATTTCCCTGTTAATAGTGAAAATTATTCTTGGATATATTTTTTTTCATATATTATTATTACTTCTTATTATTTATATCGCTTGTTTTACTGGTTACCATCTATCCAGAGTATCCGTCCATTTATTTATTACTCTTTAGGTCTAAGAAAACTTCAACAATCTTCTTTAGTATAACTCTTTTCAGATGCTCGAATCTTCCTTTTATCAGAAATAGAGACCATGTTTCACTCACCTTCAGTCAACATATCATAAACAATATATATATAATATATATAAATATATTTATTATGATTATTATATTCATAATATTAATTAATATATATATATATATATAATATATATATATATTATAATATTTATTATATTTAATATAATAATATTTATATATTATATTATATTATTAATATATATTATATAATTATAATATATTAAATAATATTTAAAATATATATTATATATTAATATTATACTATAATTACCTTTGTGTTAATGATATTAATAGTGAGAGACATATGGTCTGTTGAGTAAGAGGTAAAACGATATAAAAGTTCAAACGTGTTCAAGATGGACAATATTTCATTAATGGGGTTGTTATGATGTGAAATAAGTTAAATTGAATTAATATATTGAGGAATTCTAAACCGAATATGTATTAGATTGAGATTATGTGGTGTGAAGAAAGGGGTAAATATGAAAGAGTAAATAAAATGAAAAGTAATGATTTTATATGGTTGGTCATCTTCTATGAGAAAATGATTAATGTACATGACCGACGTGGATTAACGCTTATGTATTTAATGGTATGTGTGTTGAGTAAAATCGGATACTGAGGTCAGGGAGAACCGAAGGAAAAAAGTAGATTGTAATGATCAATGCACGAATGTACTGCTGGAGAGAAGGTGTGGTTTTGGATCAGATGCGAGAATCAAGGTGCATAATAGGTAAGTGATATAGATTGTTTTTGAGTAGAGTTAGGGTATTAGGTTTGGTCCATGGGGCCTAGGGGAAAACCCTACGAACTTGTGACGAATAGTGTCACCTATTGGTAAGGGTCCTTGAGTAGTCACTCGTGAAAGCTCAATAACGTATGAGGGTAGGTGGATATTCTGACTGCGACGAGTTCCTCTACTAAATTTAAGTATATGAGATCGGGCGTAGTAAAGGTCATTGAGGGGGTTCTTTTTCGGAACTTGGTCATTAATTCTTCTACTAACTTTTATCTTATTCTCACGTATAGCATGTTTACGTATACCTTACTCAGTTACATCAATTTTAGGGGAAATCGCGTATGAAGATTAAATTAATAATATATATCTATAATATATTATATGTTATATATATATATATATATATATATTATATTTAAATATATATTATATAATATTAGTATATAATATAATCTATAATATAAGTACTTATATAAATACTCAAAGTATGTATTACATACATACCTCTTTAAGTTTAACTATAATATATATATATTAAATGTATTATTTAATAACAATTATAATATTAACTTATATATTAATATTAATAATTATATAATAATCATTATCAATGTGAAAATATTAAGTATATATAATATTAATAATATTATATATATATTTATATTATATAGTATTATATATTATATTTAATATATATTAATAATATATATATATATATATTAACTATCTTATATAAGATATTATTCATATTAATATTATTAATATAATTATATACTGGTGGCTTCTCTTTTCTTTTATCTCCATACTCTCTTTCCTATATATCCGTACGTAAACACAATACTTAATAAAAAACTTATCTAAATACCCCATTCTTTTGTTTATAAATGATTGACTTTCTATCTAAATCGTCCTACTTGTCCTCGTACACTCTCTCTACTTAATTAATATATATCTATATTATATATAATATATATATATATAATAATATATATATATATTATATATATATATATATATAATATATATATACTATATATATATATTATATAATATATAATATATAATATGAATAAAATATATATAGTATATATATATATATATATAAATATATATTATATATATATATATATATTATATATATATAGTATATATAATATTATATATAATATACTATGATCACGGGTTGCCAAGTGGGTTAAGTGAGCCTTTTTTGGCTTCGCCTTCAGATACGTGGACCCGCTCTCTTGTTATGGGTTCGCCGATCTCGTTCTCCTACACTGAACGAACACAATTAATTTGCTGCCGTCAGTTGTGAGATTTGTTCTGTAGTATTACATATTCTAACAGTTTACCGGGCATAGTGTATAACGACTCCATTCTCGTAATATCACGATCACATTCACTACAAACAGTGTCTTTTCTGCGGAGTATTAGCAACAATTGCTTTTTATCTGAATCATCATATTACAGAAAATCCTATTCAAAATCAATATATAGTCACCTCTTTAATTGCTTCCCATTGGTAGCTATGCGGGCCGCGGTTTTAACTGTATACTCCACCAGCGCCGGGTGTGGCCACGCCACTCCAAAAATCTGGTCGTTGCGGGTTGAAACATGGTGCCTTGCCTATCTGGCCTTCTGGCAGAGTGCTTAGTGTCCTTATCATGTTGCACTTATGGTATTATAACCAGACCTTGGTCATAACATATCTAATTCACATCTTTGGTACTGGTTCGCCTTGCTATGACTTTCCCGTTACTATCTTGGATGAGGTTACTTTATTCCCGAAATTCTCCGGGGATTGGAATTAATTATGTTTTGAAGATAAAACAGAAAATTTAAAAAATTCGCTTTTCTGTGAAAAGAAATCATTGTACACGGAAAATAAAACCAACTAAGATATGCATAATAAAATAAATAAAATATATTAATATATATAAATATTTATATATAATATTTATCACCCCCCTGTCCTATCTTCCAAAATTATTTATACCCTAATGAAATATATTGTGGAATAATGATCTCTAACTCATTATAGAAATAAAAATCACTAAAACGTCAAATGAAGATATATATATTATATGATTTATAGACTTTCAATATATAAGTTCTTACTATACGTGTCGATATATATATATAATAATATATATATAATATATTACTATTTGATGACTGTTGTTGTTTTCAGTATCTATATATATATATATATATCTATATATATATAATATATATTATATATATATATTATATATATAAATATATATATATATATATAGATTTTTTTATGAATCTTATGCTCTGTGAAAACACAAAAGAGAAATCTCTAGCGGAGGGCAACGCTATGAGGGTTTGAAATAAGCAGGTGACTTTTCTGGGGAATCGGGTACGAGACTTAACGATGATACGCAGCAACAAATGAAGAAAATTTTGAGGTTCATAACTATTGAAAATATAATGTGTGTGATGTATGTATAAATTTGCTTTATCACACAAACATTACCTGGTGACAAACGCCTTGACTGAGCTCGTTCGCTTTACAAGCTTGTTTTCCTGAAAGTCTAACTTTTTGGGGGGTTAGAGATGGTAAGTGTTAGACGGCGTCGAGTATGTTCGTTCCAGTCGCAACATTCGTGCTTACCCAAGACGTAGACATTTCCTTAACCTTCTCTGTTCATAATTCTTTGTTTAGCGTTCAATTGCATTCATAGGAGTAAACACATTAGAAACTATTGTTACAGTGAAAACCACTGAAACTACTTATTTGGTTACCAAGGCGAACTATACTGATTTGATAGGCAAAAAATTTTCCTCAAGGAGTTAATGGAAAAACTAAATACAACGTCGAATAAGGTTGGTTGGAAGTTATAATATATATATATATAATATAATATAATATATATAAATATATTATATTTTATATATAATATATAATATATATAATATAATATATATATATATATATATATATATATATATTCTTATTGGTTGTTACGATTTTGAACATTTTTAATAAAATTGTTGAAGCTTTAAAGGGGTTTTGCGATGGATAAGAAATTTAACACGGCTTTCTTTAAAAATCCTCAAATCATTGAAATCCTTAGAACGAGTGAATGCTATGAATATTTTGATTTCGAATTCAACTTTATTTCCTTTATCTTCTATATACCTATCAGTCTCCACATTATTTAAAAGCAACTGTTGCTAATCAGTGAAAATGTAGTGATGCTTTGAAATGAGTTTGGCGAAAGCATCGATGAAAATTATTCGAGAATATTGATATTTGAAACATAACTTGCAAATATCAAAATGCCTTTTTTCTGTTAATTAATTAAAGTAGAAATAAGAATGCCTCGTTTCAGAATCGGTGTTAAATGAAAAGAAACAAAGGTTTGCAATGAGTTTTGTTGATGATTTTTCAAAAACCAGTTAAGAGAGTATTCTGAACCATGATCCATATTTAACAATTTTTGTAAAGTGATTCAATAGATATCTATGACAAAAAAAAAAAATTAAGAACTTTAAAAATAAAACTGATCAATGCAATCACATTCGGATTGATACGGATAATAGCATCTATCTTACGAACATCCTGCACTGCAGAAAGATATTTTTCTACACTGAAAAGTTTCGAACAAATCTTTTTCAATTGTAAAGGGGTTGGAGTATGAGAATTTTCCCCAGAAATAGAATCAAAATAACAATAATGAATTTTTATGCGCCATCCAAAAAAAAAAAAAAAAAAAAAATTTTGTATTTCAGAATCATTCTCAGAGTCAACGATAGTGTTTGGAAACAAGGTATAGGCTAGCCACATTCTCAGGAATTATATAAATTTGTAATCGTTTTGGGGGGATGAACGAATTATCCCGAGTGACGTACATTGTTCTAAAAATAATATGTGACCTCACTATCCAATCTATTCCTTTCAGCCGTGGTTAAAGATATCTTTTGAAGCCACTGGTTTGTTATCACTCTTAATATTAGAATCACTATTATCCCCCTTGTTTTATTTCCACATGTCTCATTATTATACACATTTTATATTACACTCGTAGGTGCATTGTTCATTTAGCTTCTCCCTATGATATTATTATTATTATTATTATTATTATTATTATATTATTATTTATTATTATATGAATTATTCATTATTATTATTTAGAGAGAGAGAGAGAGAGAGGAGAGAGAGAGAAGAGAAGGAGAGAGAGAAGAGGAGAGAGAGAGACGAGAGCGAGCTAAATTTATCAATACTATATCGGATGTTTTAAATTGGCAGAACTTTCGAAGTCATTTGTTCGTTGTATAACTTCAAAAGATAAACCAGTGTTTCCATCAATGATTCTATTATTACTATCTATAAAAATCATACTTTGCTATAACGAAATTTATCCATAAATATTATTAATCGTATATAAGCGTAATAAAAAGGAATTTCATAACTCTCCTCAAGAAATATACATTTTATTAATCACAATCATTATAATTGACTCTGTAAGAAGTCAATAGCACTTTCTTTTCCCGGCAGAAGCCTTTAATTTTAGGAATAGATTGATCGAAGTTGATATAGAGTTGATGTCTGGCTTCCATGTAGCCGCTGTAACAGAACGTTCAAGGATCTTTCTTTCTCTCCTGCAAGGTGTCTTTCTATTTAAGAAGGAATGACCTTCCTGTACTCGACTGATGAATAAGTTCTTTCAGAAATTATATTTTACAGATTAAAACGATTTTTAATTTTAAATATTTACATATAACTAACACTCTTAAATATATTTAACAATTTGGAAAACCGCTTGGATAATCATTGTAAGAATCTGCAAATTCAAACTATTCTCCGCATGTTCTGCCTTAAGTGAGCTAAAGCTCCTCCCTATTACTGACTTTTTGCTATCGTGCATAATGTTGTATGTTACCACTTATTAACCTGGTAAATACAAATTCTTTCCGAAATACGTAATGATTTTCCTCGTCTAAGGCTCTTCCTTAAAAACAGATGGTTTAAACCACTTACCTATATATCACTTAGATGTATTAAATAATTCTGTTATATTCTAATTTATTATCAGGCATGCAAAAATTGTAGAACTTTTAACATTAACTGGTAATACTTAAATATTAGTGTATCAGAGGGTTAGCTTTTCATTTATCAGCTCGTTCCAAATATTCAAGAACTCACATTGGTTTTTTACAAATGTAGGGTTATCTACACGGGTTAATATTTAACTTTCTTTTACAGGAGCGGAACCCAGGAGAAGGTGCCCTAGAAAGGGGTTTATTATGATCGCGCTGGCGATTCTCACAGCTCTTCCTTGCAACCCTGTAAGAATTTCACAAAATAAACTTAATTATTTAACTTAATTAATAATTATAATAAAGATTAAATTATTTTAAATCGAAATCTTTCGATAAGGTTCAGCCACTAAAAATAACGATTTACGAAAATGCTACATCACGGAATACTAAAAGAGTAATTGCGGAGTAAAAACAAATATGACCAAATTTCGCCGATAAAAATCGTTTAGATACGATTAAAATAATTTCCATGTTCCAGGAAATAGCGAAAAGTCAACAGCATTAAAAGTAGCTAATAGTCTCATAATTAAATGAGCTAACGATCAGAGTCTAATGTTTCCTCATGAACCAGTCTCAATGAGTCCGATACTGCAACAGAAAGGAAGACGAAGTTCATAAGACGAGCGAAACAGTTTCAACAAGTTAGAGTGTGTCCGAAAAGAACAGATCTTTAAGACTCGTAGCAGGAATTAACTACTGTAGCAGGAATAAAAAATATAAGACAATTGGTTAAAATACAAGACGAATCGTATTCTTAGCCGGGAAAGAGGCTAATCATTCCATATATTCCTTGCCTTTGCGGGGTGAGAGGACCAACTGTTGTTTTCTCAAAGCAGAATTCTGACGCACAATCTCATAATAGCCACATGATAACTTCATAATCTTTCCAGCACATATTAAATTCTCTAAGTCCAGGTGAAGAATGCTCTTTGTATTTTGGCGAACGGCCTTATATTTTGACCTATATATACTAATTAAATATAATATATATATTATATATAATGTATATAATATATATCTTATATAAATGGATTATATACTGCTTTAAATGTATTATGTAATATATTTATGTATTGTATTAAATGTATATGTAATGTGATATGTATATGTATATGTATCAACAATATGTAAATATAAGTATATATAAATATCTAATATATATAATACTTATATTTGATAAACCAATTATAGACAGATATTATATATATATATATAATATATATTAATATATATATATAATATATTATATTCATATTAATATATAATATATAATATATATATGATATATATATATATATATATATATATAATATATATATATTAATATAGAATGCGAGCTATTCTCTCTCTTACCCAAGCTAAAATTTGAAGGGAAATTTAAACAAGAGAATATAAAATATGCCGTTTTTTTGGATTTATACCTATATAAAAAAAACAACAAATTAAATCCAATTTTCTCGCCATAGTCCCAAATTATTTTCCTTATATACATATTTATTAAATATATTATATATAAATAATATATAATATATATATAATATATATATAGTATTTAATATATAATAATGAATATATAATATATATTATATAATTATTATATATAATATATAATCTCAAAAATCTTATACAATATTTTTTACGAGGGAAAAGGTAATAGTCAGCATGTCTTGGATAATCCCTTGATATTTGGTTAGGGAAAATATGATGTAAATAAATAAGTAAATAGAAAAAATATACAAATAAAAATTGCTTTTTTTGGTGGGGGTGAGCTCGTAGCCGGCGGGGGACTAGTAATATAATATATATATAATATATATACTATATATATATAATAAATGATATAATAATAATATATTTATATATAGTATTGTAAAGTATACAATACGGCAATGATAGGGGTCCTGAGCCGACGAGGAACACAGGGGGTACGTTTCCATACCCACGTAGGTGAGGGGGCGCGCAGGATACCCCCGCGACAAACCCAAATACCGAAAGAGCGCGGGTCCGGAGACTCCCTCCCCGAGGGGGGAAATAGTCCAACCCCGTAGTTCCCCGGAAGGCGAGACCCCGACCTCCTGCCCATCGGTGCGGAACCCTGTGCGTACTACTTATTATCAAACAAAAAAAAACAAAAATTTACTAGTAAATTTATTGTAACGAGTAACGTATAAAACTCTAAAATAGCTTTTTACTCATACACATAGATTATTAACATATTTTCTTTTTCTCTTTTCGAGAGACATTTTTTTACAAGGATTCCAACAATGTATCCTTTTCCCTGTAGCTATTGTAGCTATATCCTATGATTTTTTTTATTTATTTATTTATTTATCTTATTTTTAATTTTATTTTTTTTTATTTTATTTTTTTACATTCCTGCACTAAAACAATATATTTTGTATCATATCTCACGATAACTAAATGTCTTTATATAATTGCATTTTCTGAGAAAATTTTGTAATTAATACACGATTTCGTGTTTTTTTCTGTTTATTTAAAAAAATATCGTCGGTTTGTATCTATCGAGTTGCTAGGCAAAAGTATGGCGTAGGTCTAGTATGACCAGAGCAACTATCAACAGTTCAAGCATTAATAATAAGTTTACAACCTGCATATTTTTAAATCGATGGTGGAGTTAATAAAAAATATGCGAAAAGAAGTCTTATTTTTTTTTATAAATTATAAAAATAATAAGTTTATAGAAGGGAATAACAATGTATTATCTCTCTAAATAATAAATTCGGATTAAATTTCCCAAAGCATTTTTTACAAAGTAAGATGCCTGGGAATAGCCTAATATATATAATATATATAATTATATATAATATATATCATATAATATTAATAATATATATATTATAATAAATATATATACTATAATAATATATATATATATATAATATATATATATTATATATATATAATATATATAATAATATTAAATATTCGATGACAAAAGTGTGCTCAATGCTCAATAATATGTAATAATGCTAAAAGATGGCGATAAAATTTGCTTAGTTTTTCCGCTTTTGGCAGGCTTTCATGGAAGATTAATCAACTATTTTAATAATACGCGCAAAACCGTAATATAATTATATATAATATCATAATAAGTAAGTAACTATATAATCTATATATATATATATATATAATATATATAATATATAATATATATATATATTATATAATATAAATATATATTATATATATATATAATAACCGTATATTAATATATAATAAATATAACTATAATTAATATATATATAAATGATATAATACTATATATATATAATATATATAATATAAAGTATATATATACCGCAAATGGGTGGAAATACTGTGTTTCCGGTGGGAAAACGGGTAATGTTTAGAAAATATGTGCTCATAGTTTTCATATAGGCACTTAGAAATTGGGAAAGGGTCTTTTTGTTATGGATAAAAGACTTATATTAAAATTTCTCAAAACTAAATCAATAAATTACTTTTCATGGCAATAATTTTTTCCATTTTAAACAATATTTTTTTTTTGAAAAATTGCAAAAAAGTGCTAAGGTCCTGTACACATCTTCTAAGGACTGGAAGAGATCATTCATTCGCAAGTTACAGCATTAGAAAGTTTGTAAATATTAAAGCAGTTTCCATGTCAATATTATCTTCAGTTAGTAATATTTTTTAGAGTTTATTAATTGGTTCGATTGGGGTAAAACGGTAAGGGGTAAACTGGTGATGGGTGGTAAAACTGGTAACCTATTTAACTATATTTCATGTATAAATAATTTTTTTTTTTAGTTTTTGGATTAATATTTTCCCTTTATTAATAAATAGAAGTACTAAATAACCTAGTATGTGTATTGCCTTCAAACTGTATTTGCTTGAAGCGGCAGCGAAAACTGGGCGGGCTGTAAACGTAAAAAAAGGCCAATTTCTCGCTCTGTGGGACACCGTAAACATCGCAGACCTAAAATGCGCTAACTAAAGAATAAACACTATTAATAAATGGAATCAGCGTATAAAAGCTTATTACAGGAATTTTGTTAAAAAATTATAATAAATATTTTTTTTTTTTATCATGAATTTATTTACTTTTTTTATTTCTTTTTTTTTTACTAACATTCCATCAAAAAAGCTTTATAACGTCTGATTTCTAAATGTGTGTAATGGTTTTCCCTTCAAGTATCTGAGTTTCGACGATAATCGGGATCGTACAGGGAATGTAAAGTTTAACCATAAATATGAGTGCTCAGTAATGTGCTAATGCAGTTTAAGTTTACACCCATGTTTTTTTTTACCCAAATTTATTTTTTAACTCGTTTAATACTGTTATTACTTTTTTTATTAATAATTATAAGTCACAAATTGAAAGAGAGAAATAAAACATTAAATTTACATTAAACCGACGCCGCACCTACCGTTGCTACCCCAAAACAATTTTTCACACTTTCTATTCCCTCTGAAAGTTCGAACAGCACAATTTCGTGGGGTTTAACTATTTCTTCATTTATATCAATTAAATCGTATACTACGTCAAATTCCTCAAAAACATCCATATTTTGAACTTCTTTCTTTTCTGTCTCAAGCAGGTTGAAATGAATCCCATCCACACAATGCAAATGGCAGATTGGTAATTCTTCTTTACTGTTAGTATTATACTGAATCTTAAGGTCTCTTCCATGATATACCCATATAGCGATCTTTTGGACACCGCCTTAAAGATACGGACTTCCTGTATCCGCCCGGTGTTACTCCGCATGGGATACAGCTACGTTAAAGGTAGTTATATATATAGTATATATATATATATATATAATATATAATATAATATATAACTATATATATTTATAATAATATTATATAATTATTAATATTATATATATATATATATATATACGTATAAATAGGTAGTTATATATAATTAATATATATATATATATATAATATTAAAAATCAGTGTTTTCGTTTGTAGTGATGTGGGAATCATATTTTCTGAGTGAGTTGCGTTGTTTGACTAGTTGTTCTATTTTAGGTGCTAGGGTTGAGTTGTATTTTTTGATGTATCCTCTGGGGATGGATTTATTAGCTGCCTTTTGAATTAGAGAAGTGTAATTTTGTATAGTTTTGTTGAGTGTTCATGCGTTTGTGATATTTAGGTATTATGTCAAGTTAGGTTTTCTATATGTGATTCACCATTGTTCAGTCCTGCTTTTTTGTAGTTTGTTTTTCTGAAAAATGGGTAGTTTGATATATAACTTCATAATATATAAAGTTTTATTTAAAACTTTTTTTCTATTGAAGTTAAATCACTAAATATACAAAAAAATATTAAAAAAACAAGAAAAAAAAGGAAAAAAAAAATCATGATTTATTTTATAAAATAAATAAAGTAAAAAAAAAAATCAGGATTTTTTCATGTGGTTTTTTTTTCGTGCCATCCCTGATTATTGGTAAAATTTAAAATTTATGTTAGTACTTGTGCAAGATTTCGTAAGTAAAATTTTTACATATAGTACGTAAAAAATTGTGATACTAAACTTCCCCATCTTCCTTATTGAGCATGTCTTTCCCATATTCTCTCCCATTTCTCTTCTCATTACTCACTCGACTCACTACTCACGTTGCCTTGCTCCCAAGATAGCAAATCCGCAAACAAGAAAACCAAACCCTTCTCAGGTAAGTGAGGAAATACTAGGCATATGTCGCACTCAAGCAAATCGACTCTTCCTCAATTACAAAGATTTTTACAAAGAATAAGTTTTGGCAATGGCGGTTAACACATGAAAAGGCACTAACTGCTTATTGAACTTATGAAGATAAGAAGATAATGTCATAGAAGGGGGAGACTGGTTAATTTCCATTCTGATTGAATAATCATCATTTGTTATGATTTTTTAATCAGTACGATCCAATTCATATAGAGCCTATTACAAAGAAGAATCAAAAACTCTACATCAAAAGAACTTATTTCAAGGGCCCCTATAGTATATAATATATATATATAATAGTATATAATATAATATATATATATATATATAAATAAATATATATAATCATATAATATATAAGTATATTATATAATATATATATATAATATATTATATATATATTATTATATATATATAATTATATTATACATATATTCCTTTACTTGTGCTGCTGGTGCTTAGCAGGAGGGAACAGTTATAGAACCGATCGATCTTTTACAAATTTCCTATATATTACTATATAAAATTCCTCATTTTTTTGCGAAAATTGGTCAAATGAAAGAAAAATATACATAAATATATATAATTTTTTGTAATAAAGAAAAAAATGTGTAAAATCATCGATCGAAAATAATAAAGCTATTTTCTTCAATCAGTGAAAAATAAAGTCATGACTGCGTGCTTTAATTAATAGCGGGAGATTGTTGTGTGTCAAATTTAGCTAAGAAAATTGTTTATATGTCTCCTCGTACAATTTTGATATGGACAAAGCAAGAAAACTTTACCTTTTATGTGAAACAAGGAAAACGCTTAAAATTTAATAATATATTAATTAATATATATATATATATAATATATAGTATACTTAATAATATATATATAATAATATAATATATAATATAATATATTATATATATATATAATATCATATATATATAATAATAGATCCAATAGACTTGTTCTTTAGCGAACCCTCAACTTTATAAGCAATAAAGACGATACAGATAGCTTTGTGAATATCATTTATATTAGGACGTTTCGAGTTACCAAACCCATCACTGGTTGCCTAACATAAATTAAATAACAAAAATTTATGAAATTAAAAATAAATTAATAATAAATAATAATAATAATAATATAAAAATATCTTAATGATTATTCCAGTTACAAATAAAATTAAGAATAAAATAAAAAAAAATATTTTAAATATAATATCATGAAATAATAATAAATACGACAATTATAAATATAATAATAGATAATATAAGATAACAATAAAATAATAATTAAATAATTAACAATAATTAATAAATTTAATATTATATCATAATTTAAAAATTTGAAAAATGTTCCAAGAAATAGAAGAATGGGAATATAAAAAATATATAATAATATATAATAATATAAAATAATAATAAGAAAAATCATAATAATAATAACCACAAGTAAAGGAAAAAATACAAAAAATATAATAACAATTTAAATATATAAATTATATTAAAACTTATATACTCTAGTTATATTACCCTGTTTAGTTGACAGCCTCGGAGGAACGTAACAAAGACATAACATAAAAAACGTCTATATATTAGACCAGAATTGTTGGTTTGTGTTGTACATTTGTAAAAAAATATATAATATACATTTTGCACAATAAGTTGCTAAAAGACAAAATCTAGACAATAAACTTGTATTAAGGGGTCACAAGCTTTTAGAATTAAATCAACATAATTTTCAAATTTTTTGCCATCTGAGTTAAGTTGCAGCTTTGTACTATTAAACAAGCTCTCGAGAATCCTTCGTTCAGTAACAGCCTGACGCGAAGCTATCTTTGAGATGTGTGACATGCTCGTCTGATAGCGCTGGGTCCTGAATTGCGCAGAGTTTCAGGTATAGTTAACTTTTCCTTATTTGTCTAAATGAAAGACCCCAGATGCTTTGTAAATCCTCAGCTGTAAGCCTGTCCGGCCTACATAACGGGCTTGGCACTCCGCACAAGAATACGGATAAAATAACGTGAGGACCTTCAATGAGCCGGTAAAAGCTCATGCTGAAAAAACTATTATTTTAAAAATATTGACAAGTAAAAAAAAAAACTTTATAAGATGGAAAATTTTAGAAAGTTATATTTGAAGTTTTAAACACGACTTCGAGTTGGGTACCGATAGTAAGGACTTTAGCAGCTGCTACGTGCCTGATCCGCATCTACATCTCTGGCGCTTGATGGCGAAGAAGACTTCCAAGAATCTGTTGAGACAAGTCCTAAAAATAGTGATCTGGAAATAGAATTGAATCTAGATAAACTGAAGTTAAAAATTGAAACTCTTTAATGAAAATCTACCAAACGATGTTGAAAGTTTTTTAAGCTCTAAAATTCGGGGCAAAGTTCAATACACACTTGGCGGCCCAGAGCAAGGAAGGCTAACAAATTGGTACCAAGCAAGTTGCTCAGTCGGCTTTCTATAGATTGGACGTAGAAAAGCCACCGTATCTGTATCGGTGCAATCTGTTACTAATCTAAAAAGGGCAATGATTC
>JABUQX010006161.1:27500-29012 GCA_015478945.1 Trachelipus rathkii
CACTTGGTCCTATCTTTCAGGACGGAGTACACTGCTCCTTACAGCTTCCCCAACTGAAAATCCTACTTGTGATCCTTGCAAATTCTCTTCTCTTCAATACCTCACCCAAGTATTTCCCTTCCCGGATCTTTATTTCGGACTCTTTCACTCCCCTCTCAGTCCTCCACCTCTTCTCTCTACTGAACCACTCTGACCTCATCTTTTCTATTCCTTAGAGTCTGGAACCCCTCTCTAATTCCTATTCGCAAAACATGTCAACACCCTCTCTCATTCTATCTCCCTCTTCCTCCAGCAATGCAAGTCATCCGTTATGTGTCCTAAATATCGTCGGGTCTAAATCTCCATATTCCTCTCTCACCTTCCTTTCACTTACTCCTTGATATTAAACCTTAAAATGGTGATGTCATTCTTCATCTTTGGTGACTTCCGTTTACCTAACATTTCCTTATTTTCCATATCTATCTTAACGGTGCCAGTACTATTTCCTCAGTCCAAACTATTCAAGGCTCCCGGCACTTTTACCCTCTTGCATATTCTCTCTCTAGCATCCTCCACAGTCCCTAAGCACTGAATCAAAAACTTTCCCTCGAATCTATAAAGTTCACTATCTCGTTCTTTATTCTCCAACCTTTTCTCAAGCGAACAAAAGATCCGTCGTGTCTGTTTCTTTTATATTCACAGCTCTTGCCTGTGTCTGTTTCTTTATCCCAATCCTCACCCTCTCTGATTCTTCATAAGTGTTTTTGCCAATGATCCAAAATAGGGAAATTCCTGTAGTTCTTTACAAGCTCCTCTTATCTTCTTTTCTCCCTTATACTATTGAGCTAGTATTGACATTCCCACTCAATCTGGGATTCTTTTAATTTCAAAACTATTAAACAATTTCAGATTAGCTTCATTTATCTCTCCTCTCTCTTTATTGTCTACAGTGGTATCCATCTTCCCCGTGCTTACCGGTTTTTTATCGCCAGGTCACCTCACTCTTCAATAGTTGAATTCTCCTCCCAGTCTTTCTTCCCACTCCGCTTCCTCTCCTCAACCTGTCATCACATTACAGTTACTAATATCATTCATCTCCCACTTTTGCTGTTAATCGTCTCATACACACTTCTTCATTGATTAATCCTTTTGATATTGCACACCTTGCCCATTTTGGGATCCTCTAATCTTTTGGCCGTCTATAACATCTTCTTACTTTTGCCCTTACATCCTCTCATTCTCTTACGTATCTTTTTGATTTGATTCCTCGTATATTACTCTTCTTTTAGTCTCTTCCTCTCATTTCTTTCCTACACATACTGAGCTTGCTGTGGCAGTCTGTTTCAACAACCTTCTCATCTCTCCCTGTTTTACTGGCGTCCTTACTTCTTCAGTCCCCACCACCACGTGTTTTCCCCGTCCTCCTATCCCATCTTTTACCAGGTCTCATCTGCTGGCCCTCTTCTTACCGTTTCTTGTTTCTCCCCATCTCTCCTCTTGGTATTGTTATGACCCTCGCTTATTTTTTCAACA
>JABUQX010006162.1:0-25000 GCA_015478945.1 Trachelipus rathkii
TTCGATATGTCCCTGACGTCGTCACCGTCCCTACACTTGTGCTTAAGCAATAACAATGAGTATCATCACTTATTCGTAGTTTAAAAAAATTCAACGAACATTAAATAATCAGTCGGGAGTTTAAGCGGGGGCATCTTCAAATCTCAAAAACTGTAATTTTATTCAACATTTTAACATTTTTTAATTTCTTAAAAGCGGTTATTTTTTTTTTTTTAATTTCTGCGGGAAATAAGGTCTCCTGATTAATAAAATGATAGATCTTATTTTCGCTGTAGATTTCTGTATATGAGTATTGTTCTAGTTTACGTTGCCTAGGATACTTTTCGGGATGCTGGACCATATAAATGATATTAGCTTCCTATGGTGAATAGTACTTAAGTATATCTCCTTTAATATAATATTATATAATATGACTATATTATACCATTTACTATATAGAATTGTATTATTATATTAGATTATTACACCTATTTTATATAATTAATTTTAATATATTTTATCTTGGAAACCTTTTCTAATGATTATGGTTGAGGTAGTTTTAATAGCTTATATTGAGTGTTATATTTATATGATATTCATGTATATTATTATATATATTTTAATTAATATATTATTATATAATAGTTATATTAACAGATTACATTACCTTATATTAGGATTTTGATAATATTGTTTATGTAGGAAGGAAGGCTGATACATTATAAATATCACTATCAAATATCTATCTTATACCTGGCAGGATACGTATATAGCTAACTATATTTTAGTATATATAATATATATTATATACTATAGTTATATATTATAATATATAACAATATATAGTATATATATATGAGTATAATATTAGTTATATAATATATAGATATATATATATATATATATATATATATATATATATATATATATTTATATATCATATATTATATATTTTCATATATATAATATATATAGGTATATATGATATATATATATATATATAGTATATATAATGAATATATATAGTATTACTTGGATTTAATAATATTTATAGTGATAATAATATAGTAGTATATATTGATATATACTATAAATAGTATAAATATCTAATAATATTATATGAATATATAATACGTATATATATTTATACATATTGATGTATATATATAATATATCATAGTATAGTAATATATAATATATATATAATATATATATCGATAGTTATATATATATATAGATATACTAATATATACGTATATTATTATTATATAAATATGAATTATGATATATAATATAGTATATAATATAGTACATACATGTATTATATATATATATATATATATAAGCAATCACATTTATCTATATATATATAGGTAGTTACTAGATATATACGAGTACATATATATCATATACTATATATTATAGTTATATGATAGTATATGTATATATATATATATATATATATATATAGATATATATATATATCGTATATATAATATGTTATCGTATGAGGGCGCGGGCTTACGGGATGGGGAAGCAAGGAGGCGGGGCATCCTCTAAAAGAGATAAAAGCAACTAATGTATTATAAAAAATTAATTACTATTTATTAAATATTAAAATAAGTTTAAAATGGTTACTAAACATCAGAATCGATTATTCTTTATAACATTAAGTATTCATTTATTCCTTGTGAAACATTTTTTTTTCCATAAGGTATCAAATGAATCTTTAGTATTTTCTATTTGCTCCTAGAACAGAATAATTTAGTAATGGCTTTCAAACACTGGTTGTCTATGGCAAGTAAATAGAAGACCTTATTCTTTTATTTTGTCCTATTTGTGAGGATTTGTTTCTAAACAAGCCTCCTCTCGAAATTTGGCCAAGAAATCCAATTTTTAAAAAAAATTAAATAAAAGTTCTGATTTAATATATAAATATTAGTATATATACATAAATATATATATACTTATGTATTATATAATTATTTTTATATTATATGATGTACTATGTTATGAATATATACTATTAGAGCAAATATATATATAAAGATATATACTATAAGTTATATTATAAGGGAGAGAGAGAGATGAGAGAGGAGAGATGAGAGACGAGAGACGAGCAGAGAGGAGAGAGAGAGGAGAGAGAGAGAGAGAGAGAGAGAAGAGAAGAGAGAGAGAGAGAGAGAGAGAGAGAAGAGAGAAGAGGAGAGAGAGAGAGAATGAGAGAGAGAGTTATACTAAATTTACTATATTTTGTTTAATAATTTTAGTTGTAAGTTTTATACAATCTTTAAATAATAAACCTTTTCTGTGTAAACTAAGCAATTTTCAGAACACTCCAAAGGCAAGATCAAATATATTATAAATACTCTTTTTAATTTTTCACGAATATATAGTGTAGGCATACAGTACGGCTCGGATTAATATTTATCTATTCTAGTCTATACATTAAATTAGACATAATCAAGTTAAAATCTTTTAAAAAATGCTACAACCTTTATAACGAAGACAGGGAATCATAAACATTTCGCTACGAAAATGCACGGACGCGGGCCTTTGAGGCAAAGTTTCTTCTTTAAGGACTTCCTACGGAGGCAAGGTGCTAAATTATATTATCAAGCTCAGCTAGCTAAAAAAAGAAAAAGCACATATTATTTCAGCATCTAGGTCATTAATTATTTATATATGATTTATTATTTTAATTAAAAAAAAAATATTATTTATAAATAATCTTTAATGTTATTATTTCATTTCTACAGTTCTCTTTTAGCATAAAATGGTTTTATGGGTATCTAGTTTTCCTTCTCAAATCGAATAGTGAATTTAATATATGAATATTTATCGAAATGTTCATCTAAGCAAGCTAACACTGCCTTCTATTTTAAATTTTTTATATACTCTTAAATTAAAGGAGTGTTTTATTAAATATAATTAAAGGAAAAAAAAACAACTGTAAAAAATTAATTACGAAATAATTAATTAAAAGTATAATTTGATATGCCGTGACTTGAAAAGTTTTGCTCCTCTGCATTTTTGAGAGTACGAGCCGTACTATGATTTTATTAATGATTAAAAATTGGTTTTCAATGCCGAACAACATCACCAACTTTTGTTTGAAGTATTTCAGTTTCTGTTCATATTATAAATTGAGGCGTCTTTTTCATAGATTTGATATTTTTCATCTAAATAAAATAAATAAGGAATTTTATCTATAACTGCAAATTTAAGATATCTGTTTCATTTATCTATATGATAATTTATATCTCTGTTGCTATAGATCACGTAAGTGTAGTATCAACCACTGTGATGAGGAGTACCTCGTGATATATAATATTTGTATATTTAAGTGTTATTATATATGTAATACATTATATATTATATTGTTAATTATAAATTTATTAATTATTATATTAAGTTTTTATTATCTGTATATGTATATTATTATAATATATATTGTTAGTTTATAAAGTTATTATAAATATATATATAAATAATATAGTAGTGGATATATTTATATATTAAGTATATATATTTGATAAATATAGTATTTATATATTAAGTATATATATAATGTATATATATAGTATATTATTATATTATATATATATAGATAATTATATTAATAAGTATATATATAAAGTAATATTATAGTATCTGAATATTTAATAATAGTATTCTATGATATATTATAAGTGTATAAATTAGTATATCGTGTTAAGGTATATATGTATTATAGTATAAATATATTATATATGATAAAATTATATATATATATGTAGTATATATATAATATTATATTATATATATTTATATATTCTTGAGTACCCCATGTTTTCGGTTCAAGAGCCGCTACTGTAATAAATAATATATATCTTATAATATTTAGATTATATTATTAATATAACATAATTATTTGATTATATATATAAGTTTATAATATGTTTATTAAATATATATATAAGTGATCATATCATATCATATTACATAATATTTTATATATATATATACTATATAGGTTATATGTTATATATATATATATATTATATAATATAGTATATATTAATTATATTATATTATATAATAATTTAAGTACCGAACTAACGGAAGGGTGTCCTTGTTTAAGGAGGTGGCAATAAAGCAAAAAGAAAGTAATACAATCGAAAAAACTCGCCGTAATCGCAAATTCCCTAAGGTGGTGGCAGAACATGAGCCTTAAGAGAGGAAGAATGAAGAATTCAGCAGGTAAAACAGATGAAGGCAAGGAGTTCCACTAAACAGATGTGACTGGAAAGATGAATACCACAACGAACGATCCTGTGAATTCTTTCGAGATCTCATCCGACAACTTAATTTATAAGAGAAGCAAGGCCACTATATCTTTTGGTGTGTTATACAGTATAGTGGCGATGCAGTTGGTAGATGGATATGGTTTGAATTAAGAATTCAATCTTATTGATCACCTGATATTTATTACGTACTTATTCAACGAGGAGAATTAGTGGTGCAATTGAGCACGTCGGAGATAAAGATGGGGTCAAGGGGAGTTCACATGAAAAGTAGAAAGACAGTTAATGTTCTCTTTCCTTAAGCCTCAAACCTTCAAAACAAAAGGGCGATCAAATATCTTACCGGATACCAACCAGCACAAATTTGACAAACAATTACTTCACAGGGGCGGAATTAAACTCTTAATATAACTATAGTTAACTGTGTAATGAAAAAATTATCACCGTAATTCTGAACAAATTCTCTAGCTTCTTGAGACCACCTTAGCAACCGATATGTTGTATGATTCATCAGAGTGCTACTTTCGTTACTTATCTTTCTAATCTCACATAGTAATTTGTTTACTTGATGTCATAGTGTAAGCGCTTATGAGCCTTTTGTTTGTTTTTTTTTTTTTTTTTTTATTTCATATTATATTTTTATTTCTATATCATAACTTTAATTCTTTATTTTAGAGGGAGACGTGTAGAAGTTGATTTTCAAAGAGTTGATGAGAGAAATCCCTATAAAGATCGGCAAGTACATTAAATCTTGAAGGCTTTGACGAAATGGCAACTCTAGATGCAAATGAGGGAGATGAGGTGGAAGATTGGAGATAGGGAGTCTAGTCTGGCAAAAGTAATAAACAAAAGTCAAGTTAAAGGTGCTTTCTTAAGAAGATCTGTTGATTATATTTTATAAATAAAGTAGGAGATAGAAAGAACCTTGAGGAACAACAATTCCTCTTTAAGATGGCAAGATGTTTTTTTCATCAACTCAGAAGTTTGAAATTGACGATTGAACGAAGAACAAATTAGACAGATATGCAAAGAGACGAGGATATCCTAAAGAATGCGTAGCTTAGAGAGTTAGTGACGCGTGCCATATTCCGGTCAAAACTTTAAGAGTATTGTTATTGATGGCACCACTAAATCTCTCATAAGGCCGTGAATAGGAGTAGATGTGCCCGATAATATACGAATCGATCTGAGAGAAAACTTAGACAAAAAAAGTGCAGCAAAGAGAAGGAGGACAGCAAAAGGAGAGGAGACTTAAGAGCAGCGACTACATCTTATATAAGGAGTCCTGCTCACGGTCAAAGCTTTTTCGTGCATCCTGTCTAGCGCATCCTGATTAGCATCATAGAGCTCGCCATAGTCCTAGGGCAGAAGACCATTAGATCACTGATATAGGAGTTCTCACCGCTTTGACCTCGAAGCGTCGAAGCCATACACTGCATGATCTGAAAGAAGGGAACAAGATTACAGATGATCAAGGTATATGGAAGTTAAAGCGAGAGTTTCAAAAGATTTAGACAGAATTGCAAGCTAGAGCTATAAGACAAAGGTTAGAAGGATCAGAGTCGACTAACCATGTTTTTACGTGGAAAGGCTTGAAATATATTGATATGTGAGCAGTCTGATGAAAAAAGTGAGTATGTTATTCTTAAAGTTATAGAGATAGATCGTTTACGAAGAGAGGAGCCAACTGCAGAAGCACAATTTCCTCAAACGCCTGTGTAAATGCATCTTCAGTTACAGGACACTGCGCCTTTCCTCCTGACGTTCCTTGAACTGAGAATAAAGTAGCTCCATAATACTAGTCTGTCTTTATAGCGATCAGATTGTTATGTTTTGGGAGAATCGGACAGAGCTTTTAGAGCTATTGGGATATCTAACCTTTTTAGACTTAATTCCAGGATAGTGAACAGTGTTTGGAGTGAAAAGAGGGGAGCGCCGAAATTTTCTTCCAAGGTTGGAATGAGCTGAGAATAAGGAGACCAATAGAGATTTAGAACTTTTTTTCAAGAAAGGAGGGCTAGCAACAGATAGGTGATGCCAGGTAAGAAACATTGAATAATGGCAGGGGGAATTTGCCAGTATTACAAAAGAAGTTATTATAACGATGTTTTTGGCAAAGCCTTGGAAATTTTTTTTTTAATTATTTAGGTATAAATGGAATTTAGAAATAACGGATAGCGCACTTTCCTTGTAGGTGAAGAGCCACGCTTTAGTCTGTTCTGAATTAATATCCCCGTGCAAAGTTATCATCCATTCTTATTATTAGCTTTCCTCTCGTAATCATGTGAAAAATTTTTAAGTTAGACAAAGTAGAGGATGAGTTTTCTCCGCAGCGTCCGATATCTAAGACATTGAGTTAAGACTTAAGTCTCTTCTAGATGCACCGGAGACAAGTTTTTGAATATTTCAAAATATAGCCATTGTGTTTGATTTCTGAGGAGTAAAAGAGATTTCTTCACTGTTTGAAGAGTGGCAATGATATAGCCTGCTTCATAATCTCATTCTACTTCTTGTTGCATTTGACCCTTTCGTAAACATATACAGAAACCGGCACATATCTTCTACCTTTTCAAAAAATCACATTACAGGGAGGCTTTTTTTTTTTTCTTCCCGAACAAAACCGATTTCATTTCCAACCCGTTGAGGTTTTTGCAAAGAAAGCGTACGGACATCGTGTGTACTCCACAATAATAAATCACCGATTGTAAAACTGCCAGAAAGTTTCGTTTATGAAAAGGACAGGATGAGCGGAGCTAGGAGAAAGAACTGCTTTAGATAAGATGTGTTGTTACCTCTTAAAGAGCTTACTTAGTTATGATTGTCTTCAGAGTTTATCCCGGATAAGAAATGGACAATGGTGGTATTTGTGCGTAACGATATAGTAAGATGCTCGAAATGGATGGAATGACATAAGTTCGCATGAGAGTGTGTGCTTTCATATAGTGAAATCGAAAGTGAATGTGCGCTAAGGTACATCTTGGATGTTCGTCTCCTGAGTAGGTTTGCTTTGAATGTCATACAATCTGTCTTTGTCAATACGTAATTGAATGACTGAATGTTTTTGGCCCCTTTCTTTATACCAGACGTGTGATATTAAGGTTTAAGATGAGAAGGATCATCCGCATACCACTTGGTAGTTCAGGTGTTGGCTGTACCGTGTGACAAATTGTTCCTTAAGCTTTAAATGATGCTCAGGCATTTGGATGAGGAAGAAGTAATAGCTCTCGTTGAGGGACGTGTGTTACAGTGTGTTTGAGAGAAGCACAAAAGAATACCCATGGAAAAGCTAATAACGCCTTCAAAAGCAGTTCTGTGTAGCGAATAAGGCCTTATAATTAAAATTGATAATGAATAGAAAATGATAAAATTTGAATATTAAGAAGAATACATTTAAATATATAGGAAGATTCAAGGCTTTGGAAGATATACAAAAACTGAAAGGCTTTTAAATACATGAATAAAAAATTAAGGAACAACACTTGAGTATGTTAATTTACATGTTTAAGCTGTATTAATGAAAGAGTCCTGGCTAATGGCTTCATATACAGAAGTCAAAACTATTGTACAACTCGACAGGTAGAGTATAAGGTGGCTGTGTATACGGTTTGTGTCTTGAACAAGATTTTTTAGTGATTAATAGAAAGGGCACTGACATTAGCAAAGTTTTATAGAGAGCCCACCCCTACGTCAACTAGCACCGATTCCCCTCTCCTTCCAAGCCATGTGGACCGTTCAGCATTCGCAAACTCCCTTTGATATAGATAAATTAAACCCGAAAGTAAATTGTCAACAATAGAATGCATATTTTACATATCGTTTTATTTCATTACTGAAATATATATATATATGATAATATATTTATTAATATAGATACAATATATAGCATATATATATATTATATTATTTTATATCACTATACTTTTAATAGAGAAGAATGGGGGGTTGCAAATATATCCTAGTTCTATTTGTTTATGTTATTTTCTCATTTTATCAATTCTTTTCAAATTAGATTATATAATTAATATAATAATTATTTATTATTATATATACTATATTTTCTCATTTTGCAAGAATGCCTAATCACGAAAATACTATTTCTATTTTATAATATATTACAATTTATTTAATATTAGCGGGATATATATTTGTTATTCATATAGTATTATTATTATAATTTATCAGAATTATTTATTTATATATTTATTAGCTATTTTATATTATAATAACTATAAATTAATAATATAGTATTGATTTCCCTTTTAGATATATATTATTATTTTATAATCTATGATCATACGTATATATAGTATAATTATACAATTTTACACTATTATATTTTACCTATTATCTGCGGTTTATTCTGTATAATGTTTTATAATATTACTTCTGAGAGTTATAATTACTGGCTTTATTATATATATTACAATTAAGACATCTCGATATCTTCTAAAATAGAAAGATATAAATATATATTAATATTAATTATTCTATTACTTAATCATTCTATCTTATAATATGAATTATTAATACTAATTATAATATTATATATTATATATATTATTATTATTATATATATTATATTAATTATATTATTAATTATTATATTAATTATTTATATATAATAATATATATATACACTACTATTGAGATTTATAATATAATAAAATACATAAGAGATATATAGTAAAAATACTTATTTATAAGGTATTATATTATTATTATTAGACCATATCAGTGGTCAGTCTTGCACTTTATCTATTTATATATATTAATATTTTATACTATATCCCTATATTCGTATTATATCATAGCTTACTCGTTAATATTTATATATATCAACTAGAAATGGACTACAACATGTGCATCTTATTTTATCTATTATTTACTACAAATCTATTTACTGTCGAAGGGTGGTTTATTAATGTCACAAATCTAATGCTAACTTTATATATTAAATTACCATTGATAATAAAATGTCAATAATGATCATTAAAATTTAAGAATTAAAATTGGTTGTCCCTATTTCTCACTTGGGCCCATTTCGGGTTGAATACACGATTAGGAAGTGGACCAGGTTTTTGAATTTCATTATTGCATTAAATTTAATCTTTTCTCTTATTTCTTTTTCCTTAAATCAATAAGGTGTTGACAGTAATGGTTATGGATATGGTAAATTAGCTATTATGTATCAAAAATCGTCGTAATAATTGCATTGATAAAATAAAGACTTATCTAATCTACAAATCTATGCAATCTTCGAGCAAAAGTGTTTGTTCTTTGTCTATTAATCACACTGCTCTGTTTTCTGCACTCTCGACTCATTGATTGTGGGGGTGAATTTTTTAACGAGATATATAAGATTAGGACCCAGGGTTGATTTTAACCAATATGTATCTGTGTTTTTGAAACATCTCTCCAGGGTACTCTCTACATTTGGTTCAGTTTTAAAGGTCTACATATTGACCTTTGCCTCGTTTGGAACAATCTACTTAGAAACGCAATCCACAAACTTCTTTTTCCCAGCCCATGGATAGTAAGTTACGACAAATTTTCATTCAATACAGCTTTAATATTTTCTTGCAATACATACTTAATTTTAAAAACATACTAAATTCTTCAGATATTTCAAATTTATTCATCATAAAGCAATATTCATTTTTTCTACTATCGCATGTATATTGGATGAGCGAAAAACGTGATAAACAACTATTTTTTTCTTTTTATATCTATTGTGATCCACATTTATCCAAGTCCACGAAGTTACCTGTCACATTTCAGACATAACTCGCCCCTTGCTAGTCGATCGTGGCACTAATCTATATGGTAAATATGATGTTTATGATATATAAATATCACGAGTGGTGCATGATGTTTTATAGCGTTTTATATAATATTTACCTATCTAAATTACTATATAGTATATTAAACATACTCTTATGTCGGTCATGATAGAGAAATATCTCCGAAAAGTCAGCCAAGAATTATAGTGATTTGTTGACTTTTCTGTGATATCTCTCTGAGAAGGCAAGTCATTTATAGGAGTGATTTGCCGACTTTTCAGCGAAATATCTCAGAAAAGTCAACAAATCATTATAACCTTTGGCAGTTTATAATATTTACTATATTATACTATATATTGTACTAATTATAATATTTATGTATATTATGGTATTTTTCTTATTTTTTAAATATTTACTTGAGTGATTGTTCAAAGGAATACGCATAAATTTATTTACGCAGTTTTTTTTTAAATTTTCAACACTAATTACTTTTTTATAGCCCATACATACACAAAACCGGGGCAAATTATTGCCCCGGCTGATATTTTAATTATTAATTAATTCATACTATTAATAAGACTAGACGACAGATTATAAATTATATTTGATTAATCTATTATACGCTTGTTGTGACATTATGTCTTTCATTGTAAATTAGTATTAGCCATTAAAGCAGTTTATATTGTTTATAATTTATCGTGTGTGTGTGTGTGTGATCTCATCACATCATCTGCATTATTCATTTTGATTATTAATAATTTACTGTTTTTAGTTTTAAGTGTTAAGACTCTTTCCAGCTTTCTTTTTAATAATCTCTACTACGCTGTACTCCAGGTAGTGGTTTACCATAAAATGGTAAAACAACTCAAGGTCCTTGTTTTGTTGGCGTAGTTTTACTTGTTCAAAATTCATTAAACCATCGTTCCGGGCATTCGATTTCTCTTATTGAGGGCTGGAGTGGTATCCAGGTACTTATTAAGATTGTTCTTGTGGCCTTATGGTTCTTATATAGGTAAACGACTTAACTATTGGTAGCTTTTTAGCATGACTTAGCTCCCGCCTATGAGCAATTCTGGAGGGATTTAACTGAATTCGAATAGGTTCTCACTAATTTGAATACTTTATATTTATTTGATATTAGTCTAATAAGAGTCGTTTATTATAAGCTTTAAGTAATATCAAACTCAAGTACTTTTGCCGACCATCAATTTAACCACCTTGCTATAATTTTATTTTTGAACAACTTTTGTCAAGCATAAACTCTTAATTTTTTATAACAAACCTTTCTTATATTTTTCAATACTTCAATTAGAAATATTTTCATATTCAGCCATCAGTTTTGAGTAGTGATAGGTAACATATGGGTCTGTTTACCGCAAATAAATTTATTGTGTTCATTATTATATATATTTTTATAACTCCTTTTCATTTATTATAATTATATTTGTTAAATACATTCCAATATATTTGCTCATCACACGAATATTTTGAGTAGATCTTAAAGTTGAAATCATCACTTCTCACTCTTTCTCAAAATCAATATATAATAAAAGATAATTTGGTGGTTATAAGTATAAAAGTTGCCAAGCCGCAATTTCTTGCTCCCGGCCAGCTAAATAAAATACCTTATAAATATAAATTAATGAAGAAGAATAGAGAAAAGGTCAGAAGTAATAGAACATTATATACATAAATAAGCTAAATAAATAAGAGAGAAATAAAAATACCAGATCCTACAGATTCTGGGAATTTAATACGAATTATATTTTGGAAAATTTGGAGGTTTTGTAACCTTGATTTTATTTTATTATACGAGAAGTTATTGGAAACTCTTTTAATAAATATACATGGAAATTAATATATTAATTTACAATTACGAATTTTATGCGAATGAATATTTATATATACTACTCATTATAATTATACATATGCAGTATTTATATGTTCATATACTTTTTATGTTAAATCCAATTGATAACAATATGGCATGTGGATCGCCAGATTGTGACATGATGTAGGACTTCTTTATATACAATTTGGATTATAATATATTATGGTCTATTGATTATATTATATATAGGTGAATTATATTGATAATTAATTAATTATATTATAACTCATAGTAACATATTGTGAAATTATATTACACTTATATAGAGCTACTTTAATTTTATATAGTAATCAAGCTTTTGGTATGGTATTCACACCTATCTATAACTGGCGATAGTAAAATTCTGCATGCTAAGGAAGACGATTATTGAAATTACGATCGCATTTAAATTAGTACACCTATTACCCTATTATACAATTATAATAAGTTTTATATAAATAATAAATAAATTAATACATCAAAATAGGATTTACAAATTATTATTAGTTAATTAGGTTTCAAATTATTATTTCTTAATATTCTTAATAAATTTAATAAGTGTTGATGACAATTGGTTTAGGGAAAAATCTGCAAACATTGTAAAAGTTACCAAGTTTGAACTCCGCTGTTGCTTTTGATTGTATTTCTTTTATTTTATTTTATTTTTTTTCAAAACTACATATATATATAGGGTTGAATCTGAATTACATTTTAAAAAATAATTATGAACAGAGGGGTTTCAACGGCATCATTTAAGAGAATAATCACATTGATCTATTCTTGCTTAATTATTTCCCGAATAATTTAAAATACAAGACATTTTTAAAATTCATCGATTAATTTATAACAAACATTTTAAAAATCACTAATGAGGTCTTTTAGGAACAATTTCCCTTTCTGTTCTTTATGAACCCTCACAAAAGAAGATGGACACTAAAAAATGAAATGATTTAAATTCATTTATTTTATTTAAATTTAAAATTTTTTTTTATTTAAATTTTACATTTATTTTTAAACAAAATTTCAAACAGCAATAACAAAACTTATCTTAATCCTCTTTTGTGAACAATAAGGGTACAAGCGTGTGTTTTGTGAATTCTTAAGAAACTCGATATTTAAACTGGTATACGCTCCTCGAGTTTATGTGTGATTCTCTATAAATACTTTGTAACTGATGCGTTTAAGTGGGTTCCTCACTTACTCGTATTCATCCCTCTTGTATTAGTCCTTTTTTGTATTGTCAATACATTTTTTGTGTCTATAACTTTTAACAACAAATTCTTAATTTTTTTTCATTTATTTGGAACGTCTTGAAAGTCTTTACCTCGAATCCTCACCGGAATGACTGACTCATTCATTTTTCCTCTTATATACTTTACCAAAAAATTTCTTTTTACTGTGTAATTCTTTGTAATAGAACGATAATGTCATGTAATAAGTAACTAATAATAAACGAATAATACAAATAATGAATGACTAGTATTATCAATAATTTATATATAAATAGATTACGAGAAAAATATTATTTGATAATGATAATGATAAACATAATATGAATATATAATTATTTTTAATAATGCAATTAATTAATTAATAATAAATAATAAAATAATAATAATAAATAATAGAAATAATATATAACAAAATTATAATATAATTATGAATTATAGAATTATATTTTTATATATTAATAATTATAATTATCATATTATAATAATAAAATCATAATAATAATTATAATATAATATATTATATAATAATAATAATATTAATGAATAATATAATAATAATAATGGAATAATAATATAATAATCAAAATTAGATAATAATAAATAATAATAATATAATAAAAATAATGTAATATTAATAAGAATCACAAACAATCATTACAAATTATAGGATTATGAATTACCTACCTTGGTACAGCAGAGTTATGTTTTACATTTGATTGTACCAAATGATTGAGAATTTAATAATCATTATAATTATGAAGGCTAATTAGCCAAATCTCTAATTAAAATCTCATATTATAGTATTATAATTATCAATTGAAATTTATAATGATAAATTATAATTTATAATTAAATAATTTATAATTATAAATATGATAAATTATAATAATTATAAAAATATATATAATCAATAATAATAATTAATAATAATAATAAATAATAATAATAAATAATAATAATCAATAATAATTCATACTAATAATATTTAGGAATTTAGTAAAATAATAATTATTATATTATAAAATTATAATAATTTGATGAATAAAGTATATAATATATAAATTATATATATCAGATTATTATTATATAATTATAGATTATACATTTAAATTATAATTATAATAATAATATTAAAATTATTATAGATTATTATATTTAATTAATAATATATTATCAATTAATTATATTATTATTATTATTATATCATTGTTATAGTTATATTATTATTTTTTTAATTATTATTATTATTATTATTATTATTAATTATATTATATTATTATATTATATTATTTAATTGTTATTATTATTAATTAAATTATTATAGTATATATTGCTTTTACTGTTATTATTGTTATTTTATTGGTATTCTATTTATTATTGGTATTATTTGTTATCGTTATAATATAATTAAAATTATTATAAATAATAATAATAATAAGAATAATAATAATAATAATAATATAATAATAATAATAATATATAAATAGATAATATTAATAATAATAATAATGAAGTAATAATGAATAATAATACATATTAGTAATAATAGATAATATAAAATAAATAATAATTATAATTATAGATTATAATTATAATATATTATAATTATAATTTAATATTATAATTATATTATAATATATTATAATTATATTTAGTGTAATTATATATATAATTATAATTATAATTTTAATTATAATTATAATTATAATTATAGTTATAATTATAATAATAATATTAATAATATTAATAATAATAATAATAATAATAATAATAATAATAATAATAATAATAATAATAATAATAATAATAATAATAATAATAATAAGTATAAAATAAAATAATATAATAATAATAATACATAATAATAATAATAACTAATAAATGATACTTTGAAAATTAAATTAAACTTTGAAGCAAATTTAAGTAATCAAGTAAGTAAGAGAATTTTTCAAAATATAAATAAATAAAAAAAAAATCAATCAATGAAGGATCAATCAAGAAATCAATTAAAACATGTCAATAAATAATCAATGATTTAGGAAGTATTTTTTTTCATAAAATGAAAGCGAGAAAGTTTGAAATTCCATTTTCTCACTTTATACTTTATATACTGTATATATACACACACACATACATATATATATATATATATATATATATTATCATATATATATAGTAGTTATATATATATATATATATATAGAGGTAATTATATTATATATAATAATATATATATTTAAATATATAATATACTATATATATATATTATATATCTATGATATAATAAATTATTAATAAAATTAAATAAAATTAAATTTATAGTAGAAATATAGAGCATATGTATAGAGTTTAAGAATAAAATAAAATTATATATATATATATATATATAGTATTAAGGATAGATATATGTATATTATATATATATAATATAATATATATATAATAGTGAGTATATATATATATAGTATATAGTATTTACATATATTAAATATTATTATATATATATTATATATATATATATATATAATAATATAGTATTATATATACTATTATTTATTATATTATTATATAGTTATATTATTTATATAGATATATATATATTATATTATATATATATACTATATGGTTTTATATATTATATTATAGTATATAATATATAATATATATAGAGTATATATATTACATAATATATATATATATATTATATATAGAGAGAGAGAAGAGAGAGAGGAGAGGAGAGTAGAGGAAGAGAGAGAGAGAACGAGAGAGAAGAAGACGAGAGAGAGGAGAGGAGAGAGAGGAGAGAGAGAGAGAAGAGAGAGTAGAGAGGAGAGAGCGAGAGAGGGACATGACAGACAGACAGACAGAACAGACAGGACAGACAGACAGACAGACAGACAGAGCAGAGACAGAGACAGAGACAGAGACAGAGACAGAGACAGAGACAGAGACAGAGACAGAGACAGAGACAGAGACAGAGACAGAGATAGACAGAGATAGACAGACAGTTTTAGGACATTGCTCGGAGTATTATGTTAACCTAAAACATTCTTCTGCACTCCCTTGCCTTTTGGTTCTTGCCTTTTGCGTTTCATCTACAAGAAGGTAGTTTAGCGTACTCTCTACCATATACTGGAGTGCTTAGTAAACAAGTTTATTGTGCATTCCTACCCCTCCCCTTCTTCATCACAAGTACCTCTCATAAAGCACAAACTTACACATTTCCTTTTAAAGAATTTAAAAGAAATGGCGAAACGAGAACATGCCTCGGAAATAACTGGAGTGGCTTCATTCAAACAATTCCCTCGTACACTCCTCATTCAACCATTTTCCCTCGTCCACTCTTCATCCAAACATCAATTTAATATTGGCCGCATCCGGTAATGAGAAAGGTGCAGCCAAGACTTCGCTCCTAGCTTGCTGTGGTGCAAGTACTTTTTTTGTTATAAATTTATGCAACATTTGTGAATTTTATTTAAATTTCTGTCTTCTTGAACACCATCTCTATTCTTTTAGACCTTACCTCTTACCGCTTTACATTAAAGCAATACATCAGTAAATCAGTAAGGTCAGCCTCTAGCACCCTTTTACACCAAGCTATGCCACGTTTTGTTTCTAGGTGTGTACTTACTGCTTTTACATGCATCTTTTAGGGCCATGTATTATAGTATAAAAATACTACAAAATAAGTTTTCCTCTCTACTAACTATTAACATGTTTTTATTAAAATTTCATTCTTTTATATTTTATTTAAAAATAAGCAATTAGCAGGAAAATTTTATATTATTCAATCGATGTTAACTAAAAATATTTGCAAGAGTTTTTTTAAATAATTCGGATTTTCTTTAATTATTAGTTATTATTATCTATGTACATGGTTAACAATCCATCACGAGAAAACATCAACAACTCCGCTACTCGCTTACGTAATGATACGAAACTGGACGCTCTCTGGTGTAAATATGTGTTGAAATAACTTCATTTTAGGCCTACATTTAGGATTAATCCTTTTTGAATCCCAGGGCGTTTAGGCCTGAATTCCAGGTCCAAAATATAGTTTCAAGACTGACGCGCTTTGTTTTTCTGTAAAATGTGGTGCTATATACACTTCGTTTAGGCCTAAGATTAGGGCGTTATAATTTAAGATTAAGCCTATTTTGGTATCAGGCTGATTTTAAGCCTAATAAACCAGGGTTCAAAAGGGTATTATCGCAGTATAGCAAGAATCGAGAATGCAAATGTTAGTTTATTGATGTTTTATTAATATATAGTTTTACAAGCTGAAACATGCTGGATCGGTAAAGACCTTTAAATGCAAGGTTACGAAGGGAAATTGTTTTACCGTTTTTTTGTGAGTGGATCGGCGTAATCCTTATCTCATATTATGACGGCTGTGCGTATGTGATTGGTCGAGAATTATTTTTATTCGCTTTTTTGTTTTAGGTATGTAATAATACATGTTTTTTTTTTCATTTTATCCTGATCCCTGTAACTGCTGATTGGCTGATAATTAATATTTGAGGGCACGTGTGATTGTTTTAGACTGCCAAACTCAATTTAAATCATTAATTTCGTTTTTGTGCTGTTTATAGGGTCGGTGCAGTGCAAATTCTGGTGATCAGTCTTGAAAGTGTTTTTTATTTCATGCAAGTGTATTACTGTGGTGTTTAAATAGTATCTATGACTCGCATCTTAACAGATTATAGCCTGTCTTATAGAAGATGATTGTAAAAAATTGGTACAGTGAAAGATCCCCTGAGACCTACGGCGTTCCATTCTTATATAAACAGTATAAGCCTAATTGGTGGTTTTGAAATTTTTAGCATGTTATTATCAATCGTATATGCTCTCAGTAACGCAACGTATTTTTTTATGAGCGCGTGATGAGATTACTTTGTATATGTTCACTTTGTTGAAGAATGGATCAGGTGTAACTCTACAGGTCCTACCGACTTTTTTAGAACTGTCAACCGGAGATTGTTATTAGTTCTAAGAGTTGAGGGTAAGCGATGGTAGACAACTTTACTCTCTCGCGCTTTCTCAGAGTATTGTAAATTACAACGGCAGGATAGGTATTGGAGCTTCTAGTATTGTAAGATGTTTATGATTCATGTACTTTTGATGCCTGTAGCTACACATAGAATCAGTATTAAAGGGTATATCACACGGCGGCTGAAATATAATTGTCTTGAAGTTTCGCAGAGGGTATTGAATGGCAAATGAAGAAGACTGAAATACTGGGTAATTACGTAGGCTGTAGCTGCATGTCTAATGTTTATACCAAGGAGTTATTGTTGCGCATTTTAAGAAAAACGCTACTGATGAAGTGCCTGACAACTATCAGTTTGAAAACGTGTCTTAAAATCTATGAAACGTGGCGAGAAATTCATGCTATCTATTTAGAAAAACAATGGATGAGGAAGATTTATGCTGGCTGATTCTGACAGTAACATACTAATGATATCGTTGAGAGAGAGACTTTTTAACATATGTGCTATGCGGGATGGTATTAGCTCGGAGATAGCGAAACTATTTGGAGGAATCAACCAACGCAAATGTCTAAAGCATAATTTGCAAGACTTTAGAGAGTTAAATTTTGAAAATTAGTCCGCATGAAATCATTATGTGTAAAAATGTATGTGGAATGGAGTTATATTTAATAAATATTCGGCTGTATTTATAGTTGGTAAATGTGACCTTATATATATCAGTGATATTATTTAGTTAATATTATATATTATAGTATATATATATATATATATATATTAGTATGTATATAGTATATATAGTATATATATATGTATATATATATATCATATATATATATATCAGTATATACATACTATATAAGTTATAGTAGTATATTATTATTAGTAATTAGTATATATATATATATGATATAGTATATAATATATATATATATATATATATATAATATAATATCTATTATTATATGTATATATTATATATAGTATATGATACCATATATATATATAGTAGTATATATATATATCATATATTATATATATATATTATATATTATATTATAGTATATTATTGATATATATATTATATAATTATTATATACTTAATATTTTTCATTGTAAGTTAATGCTTATTAAATTTCTAATTATATAGTAATAGTTTTTATTATCCTTATTTTACTTTTCTTAAAATAAAGAATTACATGGTATGTTAAGTAGTTGAATGTATACAAACTCATCAACGATTAGATCTGAGCAAATATTATCATAGGTAATGCGTCCGTTCCCGAGTGGCTCATATATCCATCTACCAAACAAAGTCAAGCATTGTCAAGGTGGGGAAAAAAACTGTTGTGACGAAAGTTACAATTACAAGACAGATAAAAATTCAACCCCGTTGACAATAACGTCCATATCAGACAGTGCACAGATCATGTTCCCTCTGGAGGGCTTGAAATGTTTTCAGTTTGACAATATATGACATAATATTGAGGTAAAGGAGTCAAAATATGTGTAATAGAAGTTTTTACTGCAGCCCCACTAGTTTGCTGAAAAATATTTCTCTTTTTCTCTTAAGGATTCCAAATCTTTTTACATTTATTGATCACCTAATAATATATAGCAATAGAGACACTTGAACAATATTTAAACATTTTAAACTGGGTTTTCGAACTGCTTAAAGTTCATTCTTGGACCACATGTCTAGTAATTGACTTGGCTGAAGGCATAATGGTCCTCATTGAGGATAAGAGAAGCCATTCTCAATATTCCTAAATCAAGGAAATAAAAGTTCTACGACCCTTTTTGTGGAGTCTAAATTATTTTTGATCTTTCATTCCTAGTGTTTCTTCCCCTTATATCTTCTCATTTCCTTTCTTTAAAATGGAGTTCATTACTCACGGTAAAAAGTGAAATAAAACCCTGAGGTGCAAGTAACCAAAGAATAGTATGTAGAGTTCACTTTTATGCCTGATTGCTCAGTTATCATTCATCACCAACGAAAGTCAAACATCTTCCTAGGAAGTCGTATTGAATTTTACGAAATAATACAATAAAGTCTTTATTTTCCAGCTGTCTTTTAATTCCAACTGAATAAAAACATAGTATATACTAGTGCAATAAATGTATCCATGCATTAGTTATGACAAAAAATTTCAACATATTAAAAATAATAGAAATCAAAATAATTTTAATAAATAAATACAACATCCTAGGTAGGTATCACCTTACCTTTGGTATCTTTATTTTTACGGGATAATTTTATCTAAAAAATTATACGTTTTCTTCATATTCAATTTCAAGATTTAAGGTTAACTTTAAAAATCATGATTTTTGTATTTATTACTCTAAAAAATACTGTTTTTATATTTTCAAAAATTATTTCACCAGCACTAAAGGATCGGAGCAGAGACCCCGTAGATTACCCTCATGTGCCATGCATTTACGTTAATAATTTTAAAAAAATATATTTTTTCATTCCCTTAAATTTTGCATACGCAGATAAATAAATTAATCTGTCTTCGGATTGGCTAGATTTTGTTGCCTCAGGAATAAAAATCAACATGTCCTACACTTTCTTTAAATTTGTAATATAATTTATATTTTTTTTATTTAAAATTTAAAATCATAAAAAATAGCGTTTTCCATTACTAAATTTTTACGAACGTTCCAAATATGTTATTTATTTTCTGATACAAGTCGTATTTTTCAAGATATCTGGCTAGCATAGTCTAAAGTTTCACCACACACACACACACCACACCACACACACACACATATATTAGTATATATACTTATATATATATATATATATATATATATATATATATATATATATATATATATATATATATTTAAATATATATATATATCAATAAATAGCTTAAAATATCGATATCTCGATATATCAATATTTTTTGTGAAATGGCGCCACAAAGGCTCCAAAGTTTTGAAAATTTGACGAATTTCGTATAATATTTAATATTTTTTTCAGGAATTTTTCGATGAAGATCTTACTCATAGAAATAGAAAAGAATCCTTTGCTTGTAATACCATTATAAAAAATATATTATAGCTGTAATTTATCAAGAAATTATATTTGCGCATGAGCTCATATGCGCTGATCACGCTTATATATCGGAATAAAGTAATCTTTACTCCCAATGATCAGTGTCTTTCTCAGTGAGCATAGTGTTACTGAGTGAGTTGGAGTACTGTTTCCCGGAAGATCTCACGTTTCTGTGTTAATATGGATGAGTCACCCGGTCCATCCACTTTTACGTCGTGCAGACGATATATATTTAATAGGATATGTGACAAATCAAATCGTAGGCAGCAAATTACCATCTAACAGACAGGTTATGTCTGTACTGTTTCACAATCTACGTAGAGTGAAGATAAACTTGCGTGATAGTGCTAGATTAGTAATTAAAGAGGCAAGAGTATTTTGGGAGAAAGCGCGCATTCCTATCCGGGACGAAAAACACTGCATCGAAAAACTAGAGAAAATATTTAAAAGCTGGAGAGATTTGCAAAAATTATCAGAACGCAAAAACAGAGAAACAAAATAAAAAAGTTGAAAAAGTTTGAAGATTTTGTTAATGATTCAATTAGATTGATCTTTTGATATTTAGCTCACGCAAATTCTCAGAAGGGACTTCGCATGAAGATGATGAAAATTTTATCTATTTCCAAGGGCAAAAGGAAAACACCAGGCTCCTCACTGCTTGGTGTTGACCACTAACTTTCCACAAGAAAAGAAAAAGAAAGAAAAAAACTGCATTGCAGTGGATGAAGAGCGTAAAAAGAGAGCATATACAGAAATGGAAGAAGCCAGGTAAATACATCTTAAAATGTACTAAATCTCTCTTTTAACATGTTATGAGTTAAGTGGAGGATCCAATATTTGGCTCTTGCTACGCCCAATTTTCAACCCCCCTAAAAATGGACATAAAATTCGGAATTATCAGCCGATTTTGACTCTATAAACACCAAACTGTAGCCTTTTTTGGCTTCTAAAACGTTGTTTTCCGGTGTTTTTCTGTGTCTGTAGTCATTCTTTCAAAATTTTTAATTTTTCATAACCCATGTTTTGGACATTTTTCGAAACTCCACCTACACTATTTCTCGAAATGACTTTGAAAATTGATCGATTGCCTGTATTAGTTTCAATTCAGGGAAGAACACAGTTACTCGGTGGGCCAAAACTTGAAGCTGGAACAGGGAAATCAAAAGCAGAGGCAGTATTTGATAAACTAGATGAATAGGGCATCACAGATAAAGTGTAAGCTATATGTAGTGATAAAACAGCACCAAATACTGGTCGCATAAGTGGAGCATGTATTTTATTGAAGCAGTTAATGGATCGAGATTTGCTGTATCTGCCTTGTCAACGACATATTTTGGAAATATTTCTTAGAAGTGTTTTTGAGACAAAACTGAAACTAACTACATCAGGCCTAAATGTGAAAATCTTTAAGAGATTGAAAGAGGAATGGCCCAACATAGACAAAACAAAATATGATATGGGAACGAAAGATACTTTTGTGAAAACATCAGTTCTGAATATTCAAGATCATATCATAAAATTTTGTCTCAAATGTTTTAATAATGAACAGTGCAGAAACGATTACAGAGAATTCCTTGAGCTGACAATTATATTCTTGGGTGGAATGCCAACACGTAAATTGTCATTTAAATATCCTGGAGCGTTTCATCATGCAAGGTAGATGTCAAATATAATTTATTCTCTTTTCATAATTAATTTATATATTGAAGCCTGATTTAGGTGCACTTTTACAGTTGATGCTCCCTACAATGATTATATGTTTTTGAAGAAGTAGTGAATATCAGATGCAGATGTCCTCTCGTTCACCAATTGGAATAAAATCTTTGTGGGCCATTTGTATTGTATTAGCTCTGAAAGCGGTTGCTTTAGCATTCTTTGATAATCGTTTGAAAAAAGTGATAAAGGACAAAATGGTAATAACAATGAAGACAATTGATGAGGTAGAGGAAATGAATAACAAAAGAGTTTTAGTACCCCCAAATAAAGTAAAGGGTTTAGTAAATCATTTATTTACCATTTATTTAATTTATTTACTTTACACCACTTAATTAAAACAATTAGATATGTGATTAAATCTTCGACGGTTACTGAAAGAGTGTAAAAAAAAAAAAAAATGTTAATTGAAGAATAACAGAGAGGCATTTTGACCAAAAGACGAAAAGCAAGAATGAATTTTTCGTTATAAGTTTGCTGCGAATTTGATTTATCGTCGATACAGTATTCCTGAATGTAGGAAAAACCAAACATTACCATTATAAAAGAAAAATTCAGTGACAAAAATGTGTTTCTAAACCATTACTCAATGAACCACTGAATGTTGGGGTCCTGCTCATATCTGATTTAGGTGGGAGTAGGGCCGAATCATTTAGCATTCTCAACGATCTGGAGCAACTAATAAAAGAACCCACACACAATTCCGGACTTCGTCCCAACCACTCTTGAAAAACCCACACTTGACCTATTGATTCATCACTCAGTGCCTTTCTCTCTATAAATACAACCACCTTTCGCTCCCTATTGGGAAATCTGACCCACACACTTATATCTCTCATTTTAATGCTCTCATCCAACAGGCTCCATCTTGCCCTACGCGATTTTTTCTGGGGCCACTTTGATCGGGGCCGGATTTGGGGAGCCTTGCGTGCTTCTGACGCTAACTATAATTGGAATTGCTGCTTTGACTCTGATGACGGCTTCGACCTTGCGCATAAGGTGGGAAGCTGTAATCGTTGATGGGATGAGCCAACACTGTCATGTCCTTCTTCGATGCTGAAAAATTCGCTTTCTCTCCTCATGAAGTCATGGTTTCGATCGTGCTTGATTCTCTGGCATTCCAGGCTAGAGACAGTGCGTATCGGAGTTGGAAAAATTCTTGTTCTCCTATCACTCTTGCCGAATTTTCATTCAGCTAGAAACTTTAGTTGAAGGATACTCTTCGACGAAGCAAAAGCGCTTTCATCAAACACAAAAAGTGCGCTGTAACCTCCTTGGGTTCTGGCCTTACTGACAAAAATCTTCTGGCCTCTTGCAAAAAAATATCTTCTAACAACTTCTGTAATTCTGTCTTCCTCCTCTTTATTCCGATCTGATGGTTTGCTTAGTGCTAATTTCTCCACTGAAAAAGGCCCATTCATCGGGCCTATCCACACTACATACTCCTCTCGTTCAGTACTAGCACTCAACTCCTGGACGATCTCTAGATATTATCATCTCCTATCCTATCTACTCAACTCAGGTTTTCCTATGCCTTTTGCCTGTGAGTTTACATTCGAATCGGGTGTATGCGGCTCCTGGAAAATCTAACAACGTTTAGGAAGGCGGGCTGGCCCGAATTGGGCATTCCTCCCGATGTTTTGAGGAGTGTGCTTCCGTGCTATCCCCGCCCCCTCGTTCAAACTATATTCTCTATGTTCGAATTTACACCACTTTCCCTCATGTTGGACAGCGCGCACATGTAAAAAAACTTCATTCGAAAAAAAGGAAAGCCGCCTCTGATCCTTCCAGACTGCCGCGGCTAGAGCTTCTTACTTTGTATTTCTATACTAAGATTTTTGAAAAATCTTTCAACTCTACGATTTCTTATTATTCATCTGCGAATTTCTCATCACTTCTTTTCCGATCGCCAGTATGTTTTTCGGCGTTCGAGGTCTGTACTGGCGATTATACCTTTCCTACTTACTGATTTATGGTTTTCCGCTCTTAGAAACTACTTGGAGATCCTTGCGTTGTGGCGCCTGAATATCAAAGTATTGACGGGCATTGGCCACGCGTCAGCTGCTCTCCAGGGCTCCTTGTTTCCTT